>PVLD010013714.1:0-54966 GCA_004027595.1 Dinomys branickii | reverse complement strand
CCGCGCTCCCACTGCGCCTGGACCGATCCCCGCTTCTTCCCCGCGGGGATCGTCCCCGGCTCCCAGCGTCTGGGACTTTCCCACGTCTCGCCCCGGCAGCCTGGTCCGCCCTACCACATCTCCCCCGGCTTCTCAGAGAAATACGCCCAGTTTAAACTTCCCAGCCGAGGTTCCGGCATTCACGCTCACCAAGTCTGTCTCGAGCTGGTGGTGTTTATTAAGGAGGTTCGCTCCCTTGCTGCTCACCCGGTCGCCATCTTCCCCCGCCTTTTTCCGCCTCTGCAGCTTTTAGTGACAGGAGGACTATGGGTGCCAGTGACAGCTGCCCTTCTCCCCTGAGACCTTCTGGTCTCTGTGAACTCCAGGCAGCCAGGTGAAGCCAACCCTACAGGTACAGGAAGTTTCAGCTCTTTGATGATGCTCTCCAAGGTCTCCTTCTCCATGGAGATGCTCCTGAGTGCCCCCCCCCACAGGGGACACTGCCCAGTCCTTTCTTTAGTGAGCTGAGCTCCACACAGTGTGGCTTGGCACCTTCCCATCCACCTGCCCCACTAACCTGTGACTTCCTTATTTTGATGTCACTAGGAACTACTGCCATACTGACCCACAGAAGGCTCCAGTCTATGCTTGATGGATGCGGGTGGGGAAGAAGTTAACCCTCCTGGTTCCCATGGGTGGTCCCCTGTAGAAGTAGCTCTGCTGAGCAGTACTTTGCTGAGAGTGGCCTGCAGTGTGCAGATGTATGCTCTGAGCAATCTGGTCGGCCTGCTTTCCTGTGAGTGCGATCAGGTAAGAACAGGGTGGGCTGTGGGGGACAGCAAGCTTTTAGTATGTGGTGCCATTGTTTTATCTCTGAAGCCTTCCCACCTTCCTTCCGTGGACACTCTGCCCTGTGGCAGGAATACTTGGTAGGATGTCACATGTCATCAGTCTGTGGTTCCCAGGACTGCTTCTCTATTCTGGCACCTGCCAATCTATACAGGCTGTATCTAATTGGTCTGTTTCCCTGCTCCCAGAGGAAGGGCATGCTCTCAGAATCATATCTGAATCCAGGGCTTGGAAAGCACATAAATATTTGGTGAATAGATGGATGAATGCCAGTGGTTTTTTTGTTTTACACACACACACACACACACACACACACACACACACACACACACACTCACACTATTCATTGTTCCCAGAATCAGCTTTACGAATGCTGATATTTCCATTTTTCTTTTTATCTTTGCAGTATTGGGGGTTGAAGTCCCTCCCCAACCTCAAAGCTTCCTCAGGATGGGGCTGTTTGTCAAGTCAATGTGTGTCAGGTGGCTCCTGTGGCTTTGACACCAACCAATGCACCCAAAGAACAGTGGTGCCCATTTCCCAATATCAGTCAAGTAGTCAGTCCACAACATATTTGTTCACTCTCCTTTATCCTCAGCACCTCAGATGTGGGTACCTTTGCTAATCACATGTTTTCCTCCCTCCACTTACAGAGGTTACCTTTTGGAAGCCCATAGTTCTGTGCGTCTCTGGGTACCGGGGTCTGCTTATCTTGCAGATTGGAATGGTCACACAAATGAGAATATTGGACCCCAGCTTTTATCCATTGTAGCCCATGACCTTCATGGGATGGTCACTCTTGGAAAATGTCAGCAAAGCTCTTTTATACCCTCCTCCCCTCCATGGTGTTTACATCTGTCTCTGGCTCTTCATGCCATGCCAGACAGTACTGTGCTTAGCTGCCCAAAATACATATGCAAACACAGCTCCCTCTGGTTCCCACCTTTGACAATACAGTCACTGTCTTTCTGTCTTGTCGTGTTTATAATATTTGTCATTTGGGTATCTGGCTCCACTCTACTGCAAGCCTTGTAAGGATGCTACCTTATCATCTTTGTGTCTCCAGAATGTAGAACTCCGGCAATATTTGTTGGCTGAATTTCTGTGACAAAGCAGAGTAATATGATAGAAGAACATAGGGTATTTATTTAGATGATGCAAGGGTCACCTCATTATCTTGACTGCATCGATATCAAAATCTAGGCTGTGAAATTCTACTCAAGTTGTGCAATTAGATACCATTAGAGAAAATTGAATAATCCTCCTGTATTGCTTCCTGTAACTACATAAGCGAATCTCCAAATTAAAACTTTAATTTAAAAAGATGCATTACAGTTATGTGTTGGATGAGTTTATAGAACAGAAACTTATGTTTATTGGTACCACTAATCATGTGAGTTAATTTTTCTGCATTTTAGCTCATTTACTCCTGTATACCATTGTTGTCCTATTTTACAAACAATAACACCAGGTGCTGTAAGTGTTAAAGCCACAAAAGTCATAAAGGTGGTGCTGGGATGGGTTTCTGAGCTGCTGCCCGGCAGTCCCCTCCTATCACAAAATGAGCATACACAGGATTGAGCCCAGAGAGTATGAGCCCTCCAGCCACCTTCAGAATTGTTCATTAAGTGAAAAGATCACCACCAACATTAAGGCTAACTAAAAAGTCCATGTTCAGGACTTCTTCTGGGAATGAAGGAAGTATTCTAGAATCAGATTCGTTGTGGTAGCTGCACAAATCTACAGCTATCCAGTCAGTCCTGACATTTGCAAAGTCCCCATTCCAGGATTCAACCAGCCACAGATTGAGAAGATTTTACTAACAAGAATTCAACCTACTCAAAATTAGAAAATAAAGTAAATCTTTAAGTTAATACTTCTATGGTAAAAGTGAACTGACCCTAGGATGAATAAGACCTCACTCTTTGTTGCCAACACAGAATTTTATTACTACAAAAAATTTTAAACTTGATACTGAACAAGCACAGACACTTTTCTTGTCATTATTCACTAAACAATATAGCTGTTTGCCTAGCATGTACATTACAGTAGGTATTATAAATCACCAAGAAATACTTCAAAGTCTACAGAAACTTGCATAGGTTGTATGTAAATAACCTTGTAGGCAGTGCAGTTGAAAAATATGGTGAATGTTATCAGTCTAACAAAGGAAGTAGAAGATCATTACAATGAAAATTACAGTATTCTGAGAAGAGAGATCAAAGAAGAGTTCAGTAAATGGAAAAATATTCCTTGCTCATGGATAGGAAGAACCAACATTGTGAAAATGACCATACTCCCAAAACTATTATACAGATTCAATGCAATCTCAATCAAAATACCATCAGTATGCTTCACAGATACAGAGAAAACGTTCTTAAAATTCACGTGGAACCAGAAGAGACCTACAACAGCAAAAACAATCCTGGGAAACAAAGGAAAGACAGGAGGCATCACAATCCCTGACTTGAAATTATACTGCAAAACCATTGTGATAAAATCAGCATGGTACTGGCAAAACAAACAAACAAACAAAAAAACCAGACCCGAGGATCAATGGAACAGATTAGAAGAGGCAGACACAAACTACAAACACACTCAGCCACCTTATCTTTGACAAAGGGGTCAAACATGTTCACTGGAAGAAAGACAGCATCTTTAATAAATGGTGCTGGAAAAACTGGCTTTCCACATCCCAAAGACTAAAACTAGACCCATACCTATCACCATGTACTAAACTAAAGACAAAATGGATCAAAGATCTAAATATTAAAACAGAGACACTAAATTTACTGGAAGAAAAAGTAGGTAGAAATCTTGAAGACATAGGACTAGGCAGAGAGTTCATGAACAAAAACCAAACTGCATGGGAAATACTTCAAAGAATCAATAACTGGGATCTCATCTTATTGAAAAGTTTTTGCACAGCAAAAGAAATCACCAGCAGAATAGAAAGAAAACTGATGAATTGGAAAAACAATTAGCCAACTGTCCCTCAGACAAAGGACTCTTCTCTAGAACATAGAAACAATTTAAAAAATCAGGGCTCCAAAATTGAAAGACTCAATCAAAAATGGTCATCTGAGATGAATGCATGCTTCTCAGATGAAGAAATACAAACAGCAAATAAATATATGAAAAATTTTCAGCATCATTGGTCATTCATGAAATGCAGATTAAAACAATACTGAGACTCCACCTCCCCCCAGAAAGAATGGCTATCATCAAGGACTCAACCAATGACAAATGGTAGAGGGCTGTGGGAAAAAGGGAACCCTCTCCACTGTTGGTGAGAGTGTAGACTGGTACTACCACTGTGGAAATCAGTGTGGAGGGTCCTCAAATATCTAGGAATAGTGGTCCCATTTGACCCAGCTATTCCTCTTCTGGGTATTTTCCCAGAAGAACCAAAAACATTATACCACAGCGATATATGTGCACCCATGTTTATAGCAGCACGATGTATCATAGCTAAATTTTGGAAACAACCCAAATGCCCATCAACTGAGGAATGGATGAAAAAGATATATTTTTATACAATGGAATATTATTCAGCTATAAAGAAAGATAAATTTGAGGCTTTTATAGGTAAATGAATGAATAGGTAGATTCTGTCCACGAGCTAAGACCAATTCACACCCTCCCTGCTCCATGAGCCTCGCCCTCAGCGATGGCTTCTAACCTTGAACTATTTCTGTATCTGACACCCACGGTCTTGTTCACAGGCCTCCTTCCTCCCTGTCACCTCTCGCCAATGATTTAGAGAGCATACTCATAAGTGCAAAATATCAGACCCACATATGTAAACATCATATTATCTCCGTAGTGTAAGAAACAGAAAAAGGTAAGTAAAACCTGAAAGGTATAATAGATATTGTGAAAGGGAGAGAAACTGCTCAAAAGGAAAGAGCAATGGGATGAGGAAAAGGAGAAAGCAAGGAGGAAGAAAGGGGACGTTCTATCTATCTATCTAACCACTAAGGTATTTGTACTGCTAATTTCTATTGGTTTATTGAAAGAAACAGTTAATGTTGGAATTTTCATCACTTTTACATGCCTATGTCTGGTAATCTGAACAACTACTTTGAAGATAACAATATGCAATTTAACAACTGTTGTTAACCCTATCATCTTGTTTTGAAATTCTGTGTCATTTTTAGTGTTTTTAAAATTGTTTTATTCTCTTTAAAGCGTTTATGACCGTAAAAGACACATTGCCATTGACCACCCTCAAAATACTCATCCTCACTTCCATCACATTAATCCCACCTCTCTTGTCACTTTCTGAGCACTTCTGAACGTTCTCTTTCCTGAGTGTCTAGTTGCACTGTGGCTGCCTCAATGTCTTGAATTGATTCAAAACATTTATCTCTGATGGCCACTTTGACTTTGGGGAAGAGCCAGAGGTCACAGGGTACCAGATCTGGGGCATAAGGTGGATGAGGATGCACTGCAACATTTTTGTGAGTTCTCTTCCTATTGGATGGTTCTTGGCAACAATATTCACTGAATTTTTGATCACACCTGATAAAGATAATTACAGAACAAGATTTCCAGAACTGCTTCAGAGTGTAAGAAGGATGGTAGGGTAAGAGTGCTCAATGTGAAAGGGAGTATTTTTGAGGGGGGTTTGATGATAGTGTCTTTTCCTATAATACATTTTAAAAAATTTAAACATTAATTTTATATTTTGATCACATCTTATATCATTCTAAATAAAGCACTTGAATAGCCTTACCTTTGGTATTTTGGGGGTTATGTAACCAGTCCTCTTCAGGTAATGAGAGATGAATTTATTAAATAAAATACTTTTAAACTGAGGCTTAGGCTGAGGCTGAGGCAGGAGGATTGCCATGAGTTCTGAGCTGGATAAGTGAGGTCAAATCCAGCCTACACTACATAGGAAGACCCTGTCTCCAAAAAATAAAAAACACCACACATTTAAAGGGTGAGCTTCATAGTATGTGACTTCTTCCCTTCTTCCCAAGTTATTGTCATGATCTGGAAGAAAGAATTGACCTTTGCTGGTGGTGGCAGCAGTAAGAAAATCTTTAAGGTAGAGTTAACGTATAAAATCAGTTAACAATGGTGAGGATGCTGATTATGCCTGAGGTTTTGAGCCAAGTGGCAGGAGGAGAAAGAAAGCCCAAAGCAGTATCGTAATGGATTCATTGAATTTGAGGCCACGGCAGACTCACCAGGAGACTCCCATGAGGAAAAATGGAAGCCTGGAGTTTGGAAAAGTAGTCATCGAGATTAGGTACTGGAGAGCAGGGGAAACCTCTCAGGGAGGCAGGATCAAGACAGATCATTCCTTAGCACGAGACAGGTTGGATGGACTTTATCTCCACCAGCAAAACAGAGGCTCAGCGTTTGAAATCTGCTACATCTCCAACACTGAATTCACAAATTTTCAAGACTCAGCAAAGGAAGAGCATGACCCGAAGGAGTAATGTAAGAACACATTTCACCCCAGGGAAGGACACCGCCTGGCTTCCCCTACCCTGGGTTTATCATAAGGTTTCCTATTGTCATGACAGCACAGATAGGATGACTTGGGTGTCCAAAATTAATGCTTAACATTTTAAACCAACATTCTAAAACCCAGGTTTTCTCAAGTTTTTAAGTTAAAACTAACAAATCTTTTCATTTTACTTAGAAATCTATTTAAATGCATGCGCTCTTTTATCAGAGGACTTTGGAACTTATTTCATTAATTTCCTTTGAACATTTTCACCAGTAGATTTATAATTAAAATATATTTAATTTTCTTCTTAAGCACTTTGGTTGTCTAATAAGCAAAAATTTCCCAAATGCTTAAATAATGCTTGCCAGATGATTAAGTCAACCCTTACACATCTGGCGGGAATTAAATTCTCTTAAACAGGGACTGGTGGGTGCTTCTTACTCATATTCTGAGAGCCTAACAGCTGAAGAAGTTGCCTGGCATTGTGCATACTTAGGACAAAGTGGGTACAAAAAGGCAGCTGTGCCCTATGTAAAGCAGATCAGGCCATATGATGAGGATGCGGTGCAAAGCTGACCACAGGAAAATTCCAAGGGGGGCCTACATTGGACCCTAAGTTAGGCCACACCTTCCCATTGGGAGCAATGGCCCCCTAGCTTCTCTCCACACATCCAGTTCAGGGCATTACTTCTTTCTCCCCTCTTCCCGCCCCGCCTAGATTCTGTCCACGAGCTAAAACCAGTTCACACCCTCCCTGCTCCATGAGCCTCGCCCTCAGCGATGGCTTCTAACCTTGAACTGTTCCTGCATCTGACACCCACAGTCTTGTTCACAGGCCTCCTTCCTCCCTGTCGCCTCTCACCAGTGACTTACAGTATTTCAAGAATGTTCACAACCAAGGAAAACTGAGCAAAACTGAATTAGGAGGAGAGGGCATCCTGTCAAGCCACAGGACGTGTTCGAAATTCAGAGTCCAGAGGTTCTTTATTCTTTGATGGAGCAACTGGAGAGGTTGGCGGAGTGCGCAAGTGTGGACAGATGGCTAAGACACAATAGCTCCGGCTCCAAAGCTAGTACAGAACCCTCCTCCCGCCAGCTTGCAGCTAGCACTTCAAACAGCCACATTTAGCACAATTGTTAGGCAGGGAGATGGTGAAACTCAATGATGCTTTAATCTGGATGAAACACTGGAGCAGAAGTCTGGATGACTTGGTATCCTATTGCAGCTTAGCTGATGGCACGTGTCCTCTACCAGTTTCAAACACCCCCGCCAGGAACGCACAGACGGTCAGTGCGATGTGCAAAGCTGGGTCCCCAAGTGCCTATTCAGATGCAGGACTCACCCCTCTGTGGGGTCAGGAAATACAGGTCTTACAGCTCTGTTACTAGACATTCTCATGGAGGCGGCTTAATAAAGGGATGGAGCTATCATTTACAAAGCACACCTCCAAGATACTGTACATCACGAGACCCCTTCCACTCTCCAAAGGTAACTCCGGCGTTGCAAAGATCTGGAACGTGGGTGGGGAAGTGATGAGTGGGCCCTGGCGGGCACGGGAAACCCCTTTGAAAGAGTCCCTGCAAGCTCCTCTTGGGCTGCCTGAGCTGTCGGCCTTACTTCAGCCAAGCCCAGGCAGAGGCAGAACTGTCTATTTTTGCCACCTTCATGTTGGTTAAAACCTGAAAATTCTGTCAGGTAGCACTTGCTACAGAGCTGAGACCCTCAGCTGCAGCGGCTGTCATGCCTGACATGACAGCACATGCCAATGGGCTGTGTCAGTCAGAGAGAACCCAATGCTTCGCCCCAACACCACACAAAGAAACAACCTATCTGTTCTTCCAGAGCAGGCATTTCTGCTGACCAACAAGTAGCTAAGGCTTTAAAGCCACCTTGTTAGCTCAAACCCAGGGTGCAGAGCAGGGATGAGAGGTGTGAACTGCGGGCTTATGATTCCCAAAGACTCCCCTTGAGCAGTGCAGTGCCCTGGCTAACAGGACTTGCCTGGGACTTGCCAGGGATTCTGCATTAGCCCGCAGTTCCTGCCCTTCTCCACAGGAACACGGTGGTGCCTGGCCAGCTCTAGCTTGGGATATCATTTTTTACTTGGAATTCATTTGTTAATAGAAGTCTGTGCTTGTATCTTTAATAGAAAAAAAAGATACAGGTGAAGGCACATGTACCTATTAAGACCAAAGCCACAAAGCGTAGTGATGTGGGAAACAGACTTTGGTGAAAATGCTACCGCTGTCACTGTGGTGAGATACGGGCAGGTTACGTAACCCTCATGAAGCTCGGGGGATCCTAACTTGCAGGGTTTTGTGAAGCAGTGCCTCTGGGTTTTTAACGTGCCTAGAGATCATCCAGATGTCTGTTAAAATGTAGACTCAGATTCAGAAGGTCTAGGTCTGACAGAACGCATTACTAACACACCTCCGGGAAACACTGATATGACCAGTCTGCGAACCCCACTTTGAGAAGCAAGTTGCCGGACCTCTGTCACATGCAGCATCTACACAAACGTGGTTCCTCCCGTGGGAAGGAGTCCCACCTTCTGGCACAGAGTCAAAGTTTATTAAAATAATATCAAGCATGTAACATAGAATATGTAATGTTGTTATTGGAATGTTACAAGCGAGCTAGTTTTATTTTAGGAGGTTTGATCCCCAGGGTTAACCCTTGGCAGGGGGACAATTGGTAGTGACGTGTGGTCCTGTCATCCTCAACCCTTTGACCAATGGCCCTTGGGTGACCAGGTCGGAGTGAGATTGAGTTTTATCCTTTCTGCCTTCAGGTTGACCAAGGGCTCTTCCTACTACATATATGCAGAGAGCTCTGCCTGGCCCCCAGCAATGATGGGTCTTCCCTCTTCTCCTCTGCCTTTGACTCTTACCAGACTCATATCTGGCAGCCAGGTGGAGCATTCTGCATGCAACTTCCCAGGCAGCTTGAAGAGCAGCTGCCTTTGGAGCCAAGAATCCTAGGGGATCAAAGGAGGTCAGGCCACTGGGCGGGGGTGGCTAGCATTTTGCGGTTGGTGATTCCCTGCATTGAATTCACCTGTGCACTTGTTCAAATGCAGACTCCTAGGCCATGTGGAATTGATGTCCTGGGGAGCAGACTGGACTCTGTTCTCATGCTGAATTTTGAGACTTACTTCTCAAGCCAAGGGAGGGCTTTGTGAGCACAAATAGCTAAGAGGTTTCTGCTTTTGGCTCTGAAAGTGATGGGCAGCTCTCCGGGGCAGAAGAAATCCTAAAGCACGTGTATTGTTTTCCCAGTATCATGAACGCGCACACTATAAGGACTCCACTGAATCCCAGCGAAAGACTTGGTTTCTCTGCGGTGGTAGGATGGAGCAAAGTTCCTTCCTTGAAATGCCACAACTATTTCATGGTCACCCCCTTTCCTAGCCCTTGAAGGTGAAGCAAGGGATAACGGCACCATCTTAAACATGCTGCGTGCCTTGGGGATATGGAGGAGTCTGTACAAAGAGCAGACAACACAGATAAACAGCACTGTGGGAACACAGTGTGCAGGAGGTTGGAGGTGCAGCGCTGGCGAGGCCATCCCAAACGGCCTCTTCCCAGAAGTGGTGACCAGCCAAGCAGCAAAGAATGCCAAGTCAGGAGAGACATGGCCCAGCTGGCTAGGTGGCGTCTGGGGCTGTGTGAGAGATCGGGGCCTCTGACCAGCATCTAGGTCTTTTTTCCATACTCATGAAATCAGTGCTTCCCCCCCACACCTCTGTTTCTGATGAATGAATTTGGGGATTGTGCCAAGATCTGAAAATTCTCTATGGATTTCTCCCAGAATTTCAAGGGTGTGTAAATCCTGCTGCCGGCTGGGAGCCTACTTTGAATATCTTTGATGCAAAAAAATGGATGTACTTGAGCATCTGGCCCCAAAATTGACTAAATCCGTCTATAGCATAATTAGTGCAGAAAGAACCAGAAGACAAATTGAGAAGAGTGGGAGTAAACAGAAGACAAGGTGACGGAAGGGAGCCAGATGGATGAGCCCAGAAACAAAACACACACAAACAAAGGCTGCTAGGAGGGCACATTTGCATGTCGTGTGCAGGCCTGACTGGCACAAGAAACCTCCTTGGCTTGCAGGAACCCAGACCTAGCACCTGTTCTGCGGACACAGCCTGCACCCAAACAGCGATTATCAAAACCAGCTCAAATGGGGTTGGGGTGATCTCTGTGCACCCTGTGACGGGTGGTCCACACTGACCTTGTTAGGGAATTCAGAACACAAACAACTCTTCGAGGAATTATCCAGTTCCTTAGGGAATTTAGGCTCTAAGCTGATGCAGGAGTCTGATCAGAGCTGAAGATTCGGGGAAGATTATTTCTTGATCACTATCTGTCATTTTTCCTGTAATTAGTCACAGTCCAAGGCAGGTTTGCAGTTCCAAGAGTGTGATCCAAGCATCTTCCACGTTGAGAGTGTGTCACATGTGGTGGACCCACAATGCTATGCTTGTTGTTGGAGATATTTTCTTACTGAATCAAACCTCTTTGCAGCAAGGAAGGATTCCACAGTGGAAAGTATCTGTGGCTGAATTGCACCTTGTATTCATTTGTCAGCTGTGGAGGAACAGGGTGTTGCCAATCAGGCTTAAGCTCTATCTCAACCTTGTAGATACTTATAATTTAAAAACAATAACTTTGGCATTTGCTTACAAACACTGGCAATATTTTTCCCCAAAAAGATCCTAAGAGAGACTGTCACAGTGAGAGAGGATGTGTGCTGCGTTTAGCAACACAACAATAAATAATCGTGTTGCCCTTTCCAGACCTGTAGTGCATGCGCTGCAGGTCTGGAAAGGGTAACACAACTCTGATTCTCGTTCTGATGGCTGTCGTTCAAGGACATCCGTTACACATTTCTCAGATCAGCTTGTTTTCTGCATCTGCTTTCCTCTGCAGCTTGCGCCCCACATAGTCAAGTGTCATGCTTCTAAAATGAAAAATAAAACTGCCATTTCTCATCTCTTTGGGGGAAATGGGTCTTATTTCTCCCATAAATCATAAGCAAGCTTCAGTGGTAAATAGAGCATTAGCAACTCTGGAAGTAAATTAACTTCAGTTCCCGGAGAGACCTGAGGTTACTAAGGATGATTTAATGATTTGAGTTTAGGGAGAGGAGGTGGGTGGCTTGGGGGAGGCCAAGAGAGGTGGATTACTTAACCATTCCAGTCAAACGTGGTCTGTCCCCACTTCTGGTTCAGCAAAGGTGGCCCCAGTTTTATGCTGGTTGTCACTGTGTAATTATTAAAGAGTATCCCTCTCTTTTAGAAAGTGTCCCAGTTTGGGTGACAAATTACATAGTCACTGTAATTAAAGTGCAAATAAGATAAGGAGCAAGAGCTTGGTTTTTTTTTTCTGGTCCTTTTTTTTTTTTTTTTTTTGAGACAGGGTCTTGCTATGCAGTTCAGGCTGGCCTTGAGCTCACTTTGTAGCCCAGGTTGGTCTCGAACTTGCAGCGATCCTCCTGCCTCAGCCTTCTGAGTGCTGGGATTACAGGTGTGTGCCACCATGGCTAGCTAAGAGCTTGTTTTGTGAAAGAAGCCAGACAGAAAACCACCTATTGTGTGACTCTATATGAAATGTCAGGAAGGGACAAATCCATACAGACAGTAACTTCATGGTTGCCAGGGGCTGGGGGAGCCTGGGGAAAATGGGGAGTGACTGCTAATGGGGATAGGATTTCTTTTGGGGGGTGAGTAAAATGCTCTAAAATTGATTGTGGCGATGTGTCTTTGCTAAAACCCATTGCATTGACCATTTTAAATGGGCAAATTGCATGGTATGTGAGTTACAGCTCAATAAAGCTATTATATTAAAACGAAAGTTTAAAAATAGTTAAGCCACAGAAATAGCAGAAAGGGAAAGTGAAAAGAATGTGTCCTCTGTCTCTCTGCCAGCAGGCACTTGCACAAGGACGCCTGGTTCCTCTAGAGCAGGGTGACTCAGCTGGAAGGTGCAGTGACACGCGTTGGCCTCTGGAGGGCCCCTTGCACTCAACTCCTGTGTTTTCTACGACCTTCATTGAAACTGGAGGAGTGTGTTTCCGTGGGACGGTTGATAGGAATCAAGGTGTGCAGGTTGACCTTGACATGGGTGGCAGTGTGAGTGGGAGCCAGCAGGTACGCAAGAGCCTAGGAATGATGGACTCGCTGCATAGAAGGCAGCAAAGGACTCTGGCTTTACCAGTCTCGCCCAACATCAGTAGGTCCCCTTAGCAGAAGAAGGGAGGTGTCACAGGGCAATAGGTGGAAGTAAGCACGGGAAGGTGGAAATTTCAGCCTCCCCTGGGGGAATTAAGCCCATCATTTCAAGGGCCAAAACGGGGCCAGAACTGCCCATTTCAGTCAGAAGCAATAGAAAGCCAGCGATGACCACGAAGGGGCCATTTGACACTTGGCACTCCAGCCCTGATCCTCTGAAAGAATCGTGGTGCCTAGAATGAGCCCCATTCCTGATCCAGCTTCCAGTATTGGGAGCGTCCTTTACAGGAGTGGGGTTGAACTGAAACCTGTAAGAAGACAAAAAAATGTACCTTGTGCCTTTTTGCATCCTCAGCCCCCAACAAGAGGATCTGGGTGGGCGGGTGGATGCACAAACAACGCGACGGGTGCGAATACCCTGGCCCAGGGGTTTCCGCCCCAAGCCCCGGCGTTCTCTCTAGGTCGCCAACAGAGGGTGCTCTACGCCTGGAAGAGCAAGGCTGAGTCCCCAGGGCCAGAGCTGTCTGAAACAGGCTTAGGGAGCTCTCTGCTTATCGCAGACAAGAAACAGAGATGGGGCGCTTAACTATAGGAGGTAGACACGGAGCCCAATACCACATGCGTAGGGCAGGGAGGAAACAGTCCGCGCCCCGCTTGGGCGTTTCCTCAGAATGAGGGAAAGAAAACCCGAGTCAGTTGAGAAAAAAATCCTTCTCAGCTCTGTTCATTGGTCTGTGCCCAAATGTCTGGCTCAGGGAGTCTAGGAAACTCCGATGGAGGCTGGACCCATTATCCCTAGGTTGTATCTCTGGTGACTCTTGAAAAGCAGAGCGGCACATGAATTCCTGTGAACCTGTCAGTGTCTGTTCTGGGCTATTCTTTTCCCTGGATAAAGGTTGGTACTGGCGAAGCTCAAGTAGTGGGGCTCGTCAGCCTTGTGGGGAGGGAAAGTTCCAGGGGAACATACCCCTCCCCACTCTCCAAACCAGGTCCACACAGAGTAGACAAAGCAAAGAAGACACAATGCCAAAGTGAGATCAAAGCTCCCCTGTAGGCAGCTAGTGCACAGCTTGGTCCCAAGATCCCCAGGTGCGGGCATCCATCTGATATTGTCAGAGCCTGAGATGGCGCTGCTGGGCTCAGATGTACACCAAGGAATGAACAATGTGGCGCTGGATGCATCTTCCATCCCGCTGCTTGTCTTACTATTTTCTGCTCTTTCAGATCTTGGGGCCTGTTTCTTCCTTTGTTGTGACTCTTTGGTTGTATTACCTCCCTTTGTTGTGATCAAGGGAATCTGCTCCCCCCCAAAAGACAGCCAGGAATTAAGGAGCATGCAGAAGAAGATAAGGAAAAGCTGCTCTCTTGAGAGAAGGCCTAGGAACTCTGGCTCTGGGGCCAGCAGAGAAGCACAAATCCACCCACAGGCATCCGTCCTGTGAGCAGCAGTCTTGCTACCTGGAAGGCTGCTCAAGAACGAACGTTGTAAGAGCAAATCCGAAGAGCTTGTGATGCTTGTATTCCTCACAGCAGACAGTTCTGCAGAAAGGTTTGGGCTCACGAGGTGGTGAATTGATGAGGAGGACAGGAGACTTTCTTTCCTGTGGCTTTGAAGTTCCCTTAGGAGTCCAAGCTGTTGAAAGTGCTTGTGAACTTCTTATTTTGTGTTATATTCTCCTGGATGTAGTCCCCAGCATATTAGAATATTAGAACTAAGGGTGCACACGGATGGGTGTCAGAAATTCAGAGTCTCTCTAAGAATATTTACAGTTGGAGAAAGCCAAAAATTTAGGTGGCTAGTGATTGAGCTCAACACATACAAAGACGACAACACACACACATGAACACACACATACACAGAGGGAGAGAGAAACAGAAAAAGGGAGAGAGGGAGGGAGAGAGAGACAGAGACAGAAGCAAAGAAATGAGAGTAGTAAAGACAACTCATTCCCGTGTTAAACATCAACTGAAGAACCTCACTATGCCCGTTTGTCCGTGGTTGTTCAGCTCTTATCCAGCAGAGCAGCTCTCACAGAGCAGTAGGCCTCACTGGAGCCCCATCAGCAACATAACCACATGGCGCTTTTCCCGTTTCTTGAGACCCTGGAAATTCTTCCTAGAGTAGAACTAGAAAAATACACCTATAGAAAATAATAACTTGGGAAAGGAAAGGAGGAGGGAGGTGAATCCCTGGGACCCATAAAACTGGAGTCACAGAGAGAGTGAAGAGACAGACCACAGTGTAGAAAAAGAGAGGGCAAACTGCACTTTCTCCCTAGCGCCCGCCTTGCAATAGGGGAGAGGAGGATTGAATCTACAGAGGCATCGTGAGGGTGGGTGACTCCAGAGGACTCCATGGAGAAACACAGTGGTGGAACAGAGTGATGGATGCATTGTGCTATAACAGCTGGTGAGTAGTTTAAACCCAAATCACTGCTGCATCCCCTGAATAGGGTGGTTGGCCAGACACCATGTTAGAGGGACCAGCTGAACCTGGGACTCAGGGCCCTCATGGGTTGACTTCATCTCAGGGCCCTCAGTGTTGAAATATTATGGCAACAGGGTGAAGGAAAACCACAGGAGACGCCCAGGGTCAGGGAGCTTTGGTCCAGCCAGCAAGAGATCCTAGAGCGCTGTAGGCTGAATAGCTCATGCAGTCACCCCACAACCAGAGGCCAGGATCGGTCTGAACTTCTGCAGAGTTGAAAGCACCAGAACAGGCACCCAACATGAACCCTTCTACAGGCTTGTTGGGATAATCTAGCACCCTGTCCTCATCCTACTGCAGACATGCTGGGATCGCCCAGCATGGATCTAGGTTCTGTCTGCCTCCTTTCTCTGTCAGTGACAGTAAAGACACACTCTGAATTGGACACCACCACAAAATTAGCCATGATCAGGAAACAACATCAGGACATTTTTTTATAGTTGAGATTCCAGAAACTGAACACATGAACAGAATATTAAGAGCTATTAGAGAAAAGAAATAAATCACCTATAAAGGAAAACCCATCAGAATCACAGAAGACTTATCAACATAGACACTTAAGGAGAACTTGGAGTATTTCAGGCCCTAGAAGAAAACAATTTTAAGCCCAGATTTATGTATCTTGCAATATTATCTTTCAAAATATGGAAAAATATTTTATGGAAAAATAATATACTTCCATGATAAAGAACACCTGAAGAAATACATGACCACCAAACCAACTCCAGAAAGTTCTGAAGCATATACTAGAAAAAGGCAATGAAGGAAATAATTCCAAGAATCTCAACAGAATGAACCTACTGGGAAAAGCAAGCAATTAAACAGCAGGGAAAGAAAGGGAACCAACAACAGGAAAATAATATGACAAGGATAAGTCAATATACATCTGTTATAGCCCTCAAGGTGAATGGGCTCAATTTACCAGTCAAAAGAAACAGACTGGTAGAATGGATCAAGAAACAAGATCCAGCAATATGCTGCACACAACAAACATATTTAACTAAAAAAGAAATTCATAGACTGAAAGTCAAAGAATATGAAAAACAATACCCCATGTTACAGGAACCTGGAAAAAAGCAGGGGTAGCTATTCCATTTTGGAGACAAAGTAGATTTCAAGCCAAGACTTAGCAGAAGATCAGAAGAGACAAAGAAGATCATACATACACTTAAGGGAACAATCCGAGAGAGAGAGAGAGAGAGAGAGAGAGAGAGAGAGAGAGAGAGAGAGAGATAACAATCATAAATATATATGAACCAAATATCAGGGCAGCTAATTATATAAAACAAACACTAATGGATGTGAAAAACCAGATAAATACTTGTAACTGTAGTAGGGGAGCTCAACACCTCACTGTCACAAGTAAACAACTCAACTAGAAAAAAACATGAACAAAGAAATGTCAGAGGGCTGGGGAGATAGCTCAGTGGTACAAGTGCTTGCCTGGCAACGCAAGCTCCTGAGTTTGATTTTCGGTACCAAAAACAAAAAGGAAAGAAAAGAAATATCAGAGCTGAACCAAACCTTTGAACAAATGGACCTAGTAGATATCTACGGAGTGTTCCATCCCACAGCAACAGAATACACATTTTTCTCAGCAGCACATGGGACTTGCTCCAAAACTGACCACATAATAGCTAATAGGATATGCTTAAGTAAATGTGAAGGAATTAAAATTATTCCATGTGTATTATCAGATCATAGTGCAGTGAAATTGGAAATAGTGAAAACCATAAAAGTACATAAATGCATGGAAATTAAATAACAACCTCCTGAACAACCAATGGGTCACAGATGAAATTAAAGAAGAAAATAAACAATTTCTATAATTAAATGATAATGCCAATATGACATACTGGAACTTGTGGGATGCAATGAAAGCAGCCTGATAAGGGAAATTTATAGTAGTGAATTCCCACCTGAAAAACACAGAGAAGCTCAAATAAATAACTTAATGTTGAACCTTAAGCTTCTAGAAAAAGAACAAGTCAAGCCCAAAGCATATACAAGGGGAAAAAATTCTATAACAATCAGAGCAGAAATGAATGCAGTTGAGAATAAGAAAGCAGTACAAAAATCAATGAATTGAAGAGGTGATTCTTTGAAAGATTAACTAAAACAGACAAACCCTTAGCCAGCTGTATTAAAAAAAGGAAAGAGGGAAGTAAGGAAAGAAAGAAAGAGAGAAAAGATAGAAAGAAAGAAAGAAAGAGAGAGAGAGAGAGAGAGAGAGAGAGAGAGAAATGAAATGAAATCCATCCAATTAGGAATGACAAGGGCAATATCGCAATAGGGTCTGCAGAAATCCAGATCTTCAGTACCTACTTTGAGAACCTGTGTTCTAATAAGATGAAAAACACAGAATAAATGGACAGATTCCTAGATACATATGAATTACCAAAGCTGAATCAAGAAGATATAAAAATTCTAAATAACCCAACATCAGTCAGTGAAATTGAATAATTAATTTAAAAAACTACCAACAAAGAAAAGCTCAGGTCCTGACACCTGACAGATCTACTTCTGAATTCTAGGAGAAATTTAGAGATCTAATGCTGCTGCTCCTCAAACTCTTTAATGAAATGGGAAGGAAAGCAATATTCCCAAACATTCTAGGAAGTGAGGATTACCCTGACACAGAAACCAGAGAAGGATACAACCAACCATCCAACCAAATAAACAAACAAAAAAACCCAGGCCAAACTCCTTAATGAATATAGATGCAAAAATTCTTAATAAGATACTGGCAAACAGAATGCAGCAAATCATCCAGAAGATTGTACACCATGACCAAGAAGGATTCATCTAAGGGATGCAGGGATACAGGGATGGTTCAACATTTGCAAATCAATAAATGTAATTGTCTTGGTTACTTTTGTCTCATTGCTGAGACAAAATACCCAACACCCAAAATGAAGGAAGGAAAGGTTTATTTAGCTTACAGTTTGTGGAGGTCTCAGTCCATACTTGGTTGATTCTGAGGCAGAGTGGCACATGGCAGAGGGCAACAGTTCATGGCAGCAGAGCACAGCAAAACCAGAAGAGCAAAAGGGAGGAACGGCTGCAAGCAGCCTCTTCTCTTCCCTTACCTTGTAAACAGCCTACCCCCACCCAGGGGGCATGTAGCTCTCACACAGCCTCCATGCCCTCCTCTTCCACAGGCTCAGGATGTGTACAAAGTAAGCACCCTGGCTTCCTGCTGAATCACTCAGTCGAACCTCTAGACACCCCAAGTGTAATACATCACATTAACAGAATCAAGGACAAAAAAACACAATCATCTCAATAAATGTAGAAAAAGCATTTGACGAAGTCCAGCACCCATTCATGATTAAAAGCCTACAGAAAACCTGCAGAAACCTACAGAAAATCTTTATCTCAATCTGATAAAGAGACATCATATTAAATGAAAGCCTTTAAAAACTAAGAATAAGACAAGGATGTCCACTAGCATTGCTCTTGTTTACTGGAGTTCTGGTAACATTAGCCAGAACAATTAGACAAGTGAAATAAAAGTGAAAGAAGAGTGAGATAAAAGGAAGGAGTAAGGAGAGGAGAAGTTAAAGTACCATTATTTGTGGGTGATATGATACTCTACATAGAAGTTGCCAAAAACTCCACCAAAAGGTTTAATAACCAAATTCAGTAGCATGGCAGGATAAAAAGTCAATGCTCAAAAATTAGTAGCATTGTTGTACACACTTACCAAAATCACTAAGAGAGAAATTAGGAAAATAACACCTTTCCCAATAGCATTGAGAAAAATGAAAAACATAGGAATCAGTCTAACAAGAATGTAAAAAAAAACCTTTGAAAACTGAAAACTACAGTACTCTGCAAAAGGAGATTGAAAATAATATCAGAAAATGGAAAGATATTTCTTATCCTTAGATAGAAGAACAATGACCATACTTTCAAAACTTTTATACACATTTAATGCAACCACAATTAAACTACCAGTAGTGTACTTCACAGGACTAGATAAAACAATCCTAAAATTCATTTGCAACCAGAAGAGACTCAGAACAGCAAAAGCAATTCTGAGCAACAAAGGTAATCAGGGGTCATCACAATCCCTGACTTTTTTTTTTTTTGTACAATTTATTTTATTTTATTTTTTTATTTTTAAAAAAATAAAAGTACAAAAACATATTAACAAACAGACACCAATTAGCATAAAAAATAGTACAATCACAACTACTCTATAGACAAGGTGACATGGTCTCAACAGTGGTTATTGCTTTATCCATTGATATCTTCGAAGTGTAAATATATGAACCCATATACAGACATGCAAAATTAGTCAGACAATTAATCCTCTCAACAACAGAAAAAACACAAAAACCAAAAATAAAAAACAAAACAGGCAAACTACAACAATAACAACAACAACAACAACAACAACAAAACACCAATAGTTGCTGCTTTGCATATTGATATCTTCGAAGTGTGTGTTCAGGATAACACATACAGACATACAAGATTGATCAAATAACCCGTCATCAATTATTCCTTAGCATTAAGTGATATAATACAATAGTAGAACCATGTTAGCCCTCCTGTATATATGTATATTCATATATACATACATACATTTTTGTCTCTTTCTTTTCTCCTTTCCCTCACAATCCCTGACTTGAAAGCTACCATCATTTAAAAAATGCCATGATACTGGCAAAAAAAGGACCCAGATCTGAGAATCAATGGAGCAAAATAAAATATACAGAAACAACCCCAAACACATTATGTTTAACAAAGAGGCCAATTCACTGGAGGAAAGATAGCCTCTTTAATAACTGGGAAAACTAGCTTTCCACATGGCAAAGATTAAACCTAGACCCATATTTCTCACCATGCACCAAATTAAAATTAAAATGCATCAGAGGTCTAAATATGAAAACAGAAACACTTAATCTGTTGTAAGAGAATAAGTAAAACTCTTAAAGACAGAGGTAGGCAAAGACTATATGAATAAACCCCATTTGCCCAGGAAATATCACAAAGAATCAACAACTGAGATCTCATCAAATTAAAAAGCTTTTGCACAGCAAAAGAAACAACCAGCAGAGTAAAGAGGCAATCCACAGAATGGGGGAAAAATTACTAGCTATGCTTCAGACAAAGGATTAATGTCTAGACTACCTAAGGAACTCCAAAAAAAAATCAGACCCTAAAGTTAAAAACCCAGTAAAAAATGAGCACCTGAAATAAATAGACATTTCTCAGGTGAATAAGTACAAATAACAAACAAATATTGAAAAATATTCAGCATCACCTGACATTTAAGAAATGCAAATTAAAACAACAGTGAGAGTCCATCTCACTCCCGAAAAAAATGGCCATCATTGAGACATCAACCAATAACAAGTGCTGGTGACTGTGTGTAAGCAAAGGAACACTGCTCCACTGTTAATGGGAGTGTAAGCTGGTACAAGCAACATGGAAATCACTATAGAGATTCTTCAAATAACTAAAACTAGAGATTCCATTTGGCCTAACTATTCCCCTTTAAGCATTTTCCCCAAAGAGTTAAAAGCATTACAATGAAAGAAAAAAGCTCTACAAGAGAGAAACTGTTCTTTTTAAAACTTTGTTCTTTTGAAACTGCCTAGCTCTGTATCTGCTTCATGGCTTCATAATTGCTTTCTTGATGCCTGTAACCATGAGAGCGTAACCAAACATGCAGGATGCCTGGTTGTACCATTGTACCATGCATCATAAACTGATGATCCTTCATCTACTCTTGTAACCAATGATCTCACCCTGCTAGCTAATTAGAAGAACTGCCAGGCTGTTCTGTCTCACCTTTGTACCTCCTGCTTATGCATCATATAAATGCCCTAGACCACCAGAGATCAGGGCCTGATATTCTAGGAATGATCCTGATCAGTAACCATCAACATAAATCTGCCTCCAAACCCTGGGTGTCATTTCAGTGTTTCTGCTTGCTATTGCAATACCACAATGAAATATGCACACCCATGTTTATAGCAGCACAATTTGTAATACCTAAATCTTGGAAACAGCCCATATGCCCATCAACAGATGAAAGAATAAAGAAAATGTGGTTTTTAAATGCAATGGAATACTAGTCTGCCATAAAGAAGGACAAACAAGACATTTTTAGGCAAATGGTTGCATCCTGAGAACATGATTTTAAGTGAAATAAATCAGATGCCCATGTTTAAATATCACATTGTTTCCCCTGTGTGAGAAACCCAAAGGGTAAATGAGGACCAAAATGGATGATAGATATTTGTAGAGAAGGACATTGTTTAGTTACTCTTTCAATGCATTACCTCAGGCCTGACCAAGTCATATAATTGGTTCTGGAGGCTGTCTAGCAAAAGCACCGGTGGAAAGGAAATAATTGCAGGACCTGTGTCCCTGTGGAAAGCCATGGGACAGCACTAGATGCTTTGCTGAGATACGCCCGAAGGAATAACAACATGATGGCTGACTGAGTCAAGTCTCATTCCTGTGATGACTGAGTTGCATTGTCCTTGCTAAATCTGTTGATTCCTCCCATTTGCCCCGCTGCTTCCTTTGTTCTTTATCAATAAAAGATTACTGAAGATGGTAATCGGGGCTTCATTCTGAGAGGCTGCAGCCCCCTGATCCCAGAAGTTTGCTCCTCTTGTTTCTCTTGTTTCTCTTGCTTTTGTTTTCATAAGTGGGCACCTTGTTCTCGGGACCTGTCGTCCCTGACAGACACGGATGATAGACCGTCAGATATTGGGAAGTACGAAGAAAATGTTCTGATGGGAAAGGGGTGCTAGAGGTAGGGAGGAAGGAAATAGGGATAAAAAATAAAAAGGAATGGACAGAAAACACTAGAAATGAAATTGTGTAAAGGGAACAGGGAAGGATTGAAGGGAAGGGAATGGGAAAAAAAGAATTAAGATATATTACGTACAGGTATAAATTCTTTGTGATGAGCGTGATCATTCTGTACATCAAAAGCGTACCAATAAAATTAATTTGTAAAAAATCTGCCCACACAGAATATGATTAACCATTTGCAGGAAGTAACTAAGAATCACTGGTAAATGTGATCATATGATTGGAATGATCTAAAACCCAAGATAACTCAAGGAGGAAAATGACATGTAAAGATCTTGTAGCAAGTGGTTTTTTTTCTATTTTCTTGTCTTTTTTTCTCCCTCTCTTCCTATCCTCTCCCCTCCCCTCCCCTCATCTTCTCTTTTTTTGCTTTTTGTGGTACTGAGGATTGAACTCAGGGCTTTAACACTGAGCAACAGTCATTGCTTTATTTATTTATTTGTTTGTTTATTTTATTTGTTTGAAGCAAAGTGTCTCTGAATTGCTAAGTTACCCAAGCTGACACATCTGTAGTCCTGAGCCCGTGTAGAAAGGTGGTGAGACTCATGAAATAGAGAGAAGGTGTGAAATCAGGAAAACCAAACTGAACATGTGCACCTTGCAGGACTGAGGGTGCTATGCTTAGCAAAGCCATCTCCAGAGTCAGTGGGAAATCCTCCCAGTGCCCAAGCTGGAAAAACCTCTGAAGAGCCATCACCAGCGTTTGACTTTCTGCCTAGAAAGAGAGAACGCACTGGGCAGAGTATGTTATTCTGGGTGGAGGCCTGTTGCCAGTAAGACAGAGCAGTGGTCCCCTAGCTTCCCAGGTTGACATAATAAGTGACAACAAGCTTGGTAACTTGCAACAGAAGTTTACTGTTTCAGAATTCTAGAGACCAAAATCAGAAATCCAGATGGTTCAGATCTAAGACTCTAGAATCACAGGCTCTAAGGGTTAGGACTTGGTCATTCCTTTTGAGGGTCATAATGCAATCCATTACAGCAAATCACTCCCAGAATACCTGCTGGACATGCTGGGCCAGCCTTGGAGAGCACAAACTTTCACAGTGAACACTCCAGGAGTAAACGATGTACCTGGCTGTCATAGTTTGCTTTTATTTTAAACTGAATTTGCTGGCCGTTGTCATTCTGTCGCTGAATCTGAGAAAGTACCTGGGAGTCTGCCTCTCTGGCCCCGGTTTCCCCTCCAATCACACGCTCAGTCTTGAGGAACACATTATCTAGTAGATGGGGCCAACTGTCCTCTTCTACAGCCTGTCTCTCACATGTATCTAGAAATAAGCATCTAGAAAAGGCTAGATGGACTTTGTGGAGATAAAAACAGGCTAGGCTAAACTTATAACAAATGCTATTTCTTTACCTTTTTCCCACAAGGGGAACATAAAAAGGGATTAGCCTGGGTTTGTTTGCCAACTCTGGATTTATCTCTTGCTTTGCCTTTCACTCTGTCAGTGTGGGTCAGCACCTCCGAGGTGGCAGCTCCTGCCTGTACAGTCCCCAGCCTGGAGCAGTGAGCAGGCTGGGAGAAGCTGAGAAGGTGCAGCCAGGGTTGATAGTCTCTGGGGCTATGGGCCATGTAAGGACAGTACACAGCTCTTTCAGGGCAGCCTGCACAGTGGCTTCAATCTGAGACTCCAGAATCACAGCACTACTACAACTGCCCAACAATATGATGGTGGGCAAATTCCTTAACCTCTTAGCCTCAGGTAGCAAAAAAATGAGTGTGTGTAGAGACAGAAGCTTTCCAAGTTCACATTACTGTATGTGCCTGGTTCACAGTCTGTGTCAATAGATGTTTTTTGTTAAAGGTCTTATTAGCAAAAGGAAGGAAATTGGTTTATCACATCCATTCATCCCACCACTCAAACAGCACTACTGGACTGGAAATAGGACTGTGAGCTATTCACCTTCACCCCTTGGACTCCTCAATTTCTAGCCTATTTGGACATTGTAAAGGTTTTGTTCAGTTGCACAGAGGATTTACTGGATGATCTAATTTATGTAAAATGTAAGGTTAGTTTTCTAGACACAAGGAGCCAGCAGGAAGGAATTTATCAGAAAAGCTCTACTGTTCCCTCCCAAGAGTGATCCTGGTATCTGAGTTTCCACACGTATCCATCTCCATCTGCAGCTTTCTCATTGTGTCCTCTGAACAGGAACTAATTTCTTTTCAATAAAAGTTTCCAGTGAAGCCTATGGAAATTGACAGAAATCCTGGCCAACAGAGCTCAGCTTTAGGGCCTAAGGGGGAGAAGACCAAATGCCTCTCACAAGTGGTTTCCCAATTATTTCAGCAAGACAGAGCCTAGCACACACAGCATTTGCTCCTACTGAGGTAGGAAAGAAGAAATTAAAAGTAGGCATAAAGGAAACAAGTAAGATGAAATGCAACAGGCTTGAAGACAAGCCTTTTTCCCTTCCAGGAAACTCACTCCAAAAAAAAAAAATTCTTAAGGTTCTTTTCACCTATAAATTGCCTGTTATTTTCACCTGCAAATTGTGGCTTCCTACACTCCAAGGATAGACCTGTCCTTTTCACCTATAAATGGGCTTCCTCCACCATGGAAGCTGCAATATTGGGAGCGCCACATAGCTCAACTTCAAATACATGTGGATGGCCTGCCCTTAACCTTATAGACCATCTAGGTCACCTATCTTGAAGACACCCCTTAAGTCTACCCCACTCTACCTTGTATCTGTCTCATTTCTCTGAGCATCTGACCTTTCCTTGAGTGCATCCTAAAATAACCCCTTTCGTGTCTCTTTTTACTGGCACATCCTGAAAACTCTTTTTCTGCAACAAGAGTCAGTGAACTAGCAAACTTATTTTAAAAGGGTAGGATCAGTTCTCTATTTCAGCCTCAGGGACCTCACAGACCCAACTTGGTGACACTATCTTTATTCCAGAAACAGAAAGCCATTAGGATGGAACCTGCCTCTTACTACCTCATACAAAGTCCTGAGTAGTTTGACCTCACCCCACTTTCCATTTACTCACCAGTCCCCATAGTTTCTCTGCTTACTGTCTTTCCTTCAACTTATGCCTACTTCTACACACCCCAGGGCCTTTGAATGTGCAATGCCTCCTGTTAAATACACTTTTCCTTCATTTTTTGCAAGGGTAGTTCTGCCTTATTGCTCAAGTCTCAACTCAGGCATTAACTCAGCAGCAGTTGTATGCTCTAAATAAATACCCTCCCCACTTCACTCACTAGTCAAGAAGCCTACTTTATTTTCTTCGTAGCACTTTCTGTGTTTTAAGTCATCTTATTTATATGTCTCCTCCAAGGAGCACAAAGATGCAAAGTGTCTCACTCAGCGGGTCCCTACTGTTAAGCTTCTGAATGCAGAGGACAGAAAGTAAGGAGGAGGGAACTGTCAGGAGGTTTCAGGGACATGGTGGTTGTTGACTGATGGATATTGTTCAGGTGTCTGAAGAAGAGTGGGAAAAGCATTCCAAGTGAGGAATCGGAAGATACAAAGCCTCTGAGGCCAGAAAGATGGCAAAACTTTGTAAGCACCAAGGGGTCCTACCAGGTCTAAGTAAATGAGATTTTATACTACCGTATTACTCCAGCAGCTTCCAGTGCTGCGAAGGCAAGGGGCCATGGGAATGCACGTGAGGAATGCGGCCCGGAGGGAACTGGAGGAGCTCTGGAAGCTTGCAGAGGCCACGGAGCAGTACTGGCCAAGAGCAGAGACCCTGGGGTCATCGCTGCATGCCTCAACACAAGCCCAGGAGCAGGAAATGAATCACTGCAGGCGCCCAGAGGCCGCCGGGCAGGACAACCTCTGAAGTGAGCACTAGAGCAAAGCTACAAGCCCTGACTTTCCCAAGAGGAAGGCGGTATTTAATAATGCTCTGCTGACTGATAGACAGGGTGAGTCAGTCAGAAAGAACCTTTACAGCGCGGATCCATGGCCCCACCGAAGGAGACAAGGGCCCTGGGATCCTGCCTCTGTTTTTGGCTGCAGCCCAGCAATAGGCCTTTGTACGCTTTTCTTTCTGTACGGGATTATGCAGAACTGCTCACTCCTTCACCTGCCGCTGAAGGGAGCAGTGGGGATTGTCTGCTTAATCTTTCCAAAACTCGGTGCAGATCTTGCAACATATAAAACATACTCACGATTGCTGGAATAGTGATACTGCACTTTTGAATTTGCATGGGTATTTTCTTTTGCAAACTTTAAAGAGCCCTATGGATTGATGATGGACTGGATTTTCTAACAGCATAGTTCCGCTTTCATTTCTTAGCCTTCAGAGACAAAATGTAAAGTCTGTCCCAGAATCTTAATGATGTTCACTTATTCGCTCACTGGGTTGTTTATCTTTTAATTATCCAGTTGTATAATCCTTGATATGTTCTAAACACAGACCCTTTGTCTATAGCTTATTTACTGATTTCTTTTTGAGACAGGCTAGCCTTGAATAACGTAGCCAAGGTTGGCCTCAAACTCACAGTGATCCTCCTGCCTCAACCTCCCAAGTACTGGGTTTATTACAGGTGTGCACCACCACACCCAGCATTGATTTTCTTAAGGGTTTGTGTGTGTGTGTGTGTGGGTGTGTCTGTGTGTGTAATAACTTGGTACCCTGAAACATTATTAAGTTTGCTTTTTAGTGTGAAGAAATGTTTTCTGGATAATTTTTGGTAGATTCCTTGGGTTTTTCTCTGTATGCAGTCATACTTACTGTGAAGAAACACAACTATTTTCTTTATTCTCGTTCTAATTTCACTTATTACACTGTCTACAGCCTATAGTACAATGTTAAATAGAAATAGTACAGTGAAAATACTTGTCTTAATCCCCAGCTTAGGGAAAAAGCACTCACTTCAGCACCATTAATACAATGGGAAATGGAAGCTTTTCCTGGAGGCCTTGATAAAAATTGAGGAAATTTTTGTTTCTAGTTTGTGGAGAATTTGGGTGTTTGAAAATCATGAATAAGTGTTTAATTTTGTCAATACTTATTCTTATTGTTTCTGCTCTAAAGACATCTCTCTTGTGAGAGGAATTGTACTGGTTAGTTTTATAATAATAAACCAAACTTTCTTGGAATAAACCTCAATTTGTTTTTTTTTATTTATTGTTTAGTTTACTTTGCTAATATTTCTCAAGAATTCTTATGTCAAAAAAAAAAAGGGGGCTGGGGATATAGCTCAGTGGAATAAGCGCTTGCCTAGCAAGCGCAGGGTCCTGAGTTCGATCCCCAGTACCGCAAAAAAAAAAAAAAAAAAAAAAAAAAGAATTCTTATGTCCACAGTGGTTATGGCTCTGTCTTTGTGTTTATATCCTGGGAATCCCAGTCTGGCTTTGACTGTAGTGTATGTCAGTCCAGGTTTGATTCGAGAAACAAAGCTAGTAGGAGATAGAGTAAGAGATTTGTATATGAAATTGTACAATTTCTTTACAATTTTCTTGTCAAGAATATACAGACATAGAGACTGGGTAGCAGCTCAGAAAGGCAGGTCATGGGGAGGGAGGTGGTGAGCTGAAGGTGCCGTGCGTGGGGAATGTCCTGTCCAGGGAAGCTGAACGCAAGAGGTCTGTTTCAGCTCACTGAGCGAGGTAGACTCAAATCCTTTGTTGTTGTTGTTCTTTGGGGGATTTTTGGTGCTGGGACTCAAACTCATGACCTCCTGCTTGCCAGGCAGGCGCTGCGCTGCTGAGCTATTTCCCTTGCCCCCGACTCAGATCATTTAGGGTCCTCACCCTTGCTTACAGTCACATTCCCACTTGGGGTGTGGCTCAGAGGTACAGCTCTTGGCCTAGCATGCACAGGGCCCTGGATTTAATTTCTAATGTGGCCACACACACACAAAGAGCTCACTGACTATGGACTTTAACTGCATCTGTGAAACACCCTCACAGCAGATCTAGACTAGTGTTTGATTGAATAACAGAGCTGTAGCCTTGGCAGCTGATGCATCGAAAAGAGTATCTCTTGAGCAGTTTCTTTCCTTTCACAATATCTATTGTACATTTCGGATTTTATTTACTCTTTCAGTTTCTTACCTTAGGGAGACAAGAAAAGAACAATTGGGATGAGGGAAAAGGAAAAAATAAACAAAGAAGGGAAAAATATATGTATATGTACACACAAGGTAGCTAAAGATAATTGTACTACTAATTTCTATAGGTTTATTGAAATAAACAGTTAATGTTTAATTTTTTTTATCAATTTTGCATGCCTATATCTGGTAATCTGAACAACTACTTTAAAGATAACAATATGCAATATAACAACCATTGGTGATTCCCTATCATCTCGTTTTCAAATGCTCTATCGTTTTTTTAATTGTTTAGTCTCTTTAAAATAAAAAAAAAAAAGACTATCTCACAATAGCTGGGTGAGGTGGCACAGCCCTGTAAATTCAGAGTCTGGATGGTTGAGGCAGAATGATAAAAAGTTTGGGCCCAGCCCAGCAATTCAGCAAGACCCAGTCTCACAAAACGAGTAAGGGATGGGGATACAGCCCACTGAGAAGGCCCTATCCAGACAAAAGAACACCACAATGTGATGCTGGCTATGCAGAGTAAACAGGAAAGCCCTTCTCTTTGTACACATTTCATGTTTTAAAGATATAAACTGTATAGCATCAAATTCATCACTGTATAAAGCATACAATTCAGTGACCAATGAATTAGACAAGATCATACAATCATCACCACTACTAACTTCAGAACAGTTTTATCACCTTTCAAAAATTCCCATACACACTTACAGTCATTCCCATTCATCATTCCCCTGGTGACCGCTGTTAGGCAAAAGTTAGACATGGGGGGTCTTCATGAAAAGCAAAGAAGATGTGCTGTTTTCCTCTTTTTAACTCATCTTCTTAATCTTAGCTATAGGTAAGATCCAAACAAGTTGATAGTTTTAAGCCATAGCCCAAGAGAGTATAAGATTCTCTGAGCACTCTGACAAGGTCAAGGGCCCTCTCATAGCCTGGATTGGAGGCTTCCAATTCCTGGTGAGTGGCAGTTGGAGAAAACCCCAAGGACTCAAAAATAGCTAAGTGGAAACATTCCTCCTAAAGAGTAAAGAGGAAAATTCCTCCCTCTGAAGCTGGTGGAAACAGCCCCATTCTCCTTATAGTAGCTGAACAATGACCCTGGAGGAAAGAAATAATGTTCCTTCATGACACATTTAATAACAGAAACGTGGCCTGAGCCTCACGTCATTACAACTGCCACCTTCATGCTCCTTCTCTCCCTATTGCTCTGAAAATCTGTCTCTTCAGTAAACCCTCTGTGCTCTGTATGACTGCCTACGTATCTTGCCTGAATTCTTTCATCAAAAAATCAGAGAACTAAGAAGCACCTCCAGTTTCTTGAGGTATAGGTCCGGGCTTCCTGCTGAATTTACTACTGTACTTTTTGTGCCTGTGGATTTTCCTATTCTGGACATTTCACATAAGTGTAATCATATAATAGGTGGGCTTTTGTGTTGGGTTTCTTTCATATAAAATAATGTCTTCTCAGTTAACCCACATTGTAGCATGCATTATTAGCATTATATGCTATATGAATGTATGATACTATTATGTCTTACAGTTTTCCATTGTCTGAATGCATGATTTTTGTTTACCCTTTCTTCAGGTGATAAATATTTATATTGTTTCCACTTTTTAGATTTTATAAATTTTACTACTGTGGACATTAGTATGCTTGTTTATCTGCGAACATAACGCTATGTATATATGTGGTGAGTTAGAGAACTGGTTTAGGGGATCAGAGACCAGACAGTCCAGTCTATATGCTGGAGAGAAATTGGATCCAGTGGCAGCTCAGTCCAGGAAGCTGGAAGCCTCAGAACAAGTGGTACCAACAATGCAGCCTCAGTCTGAACAGTCTGAAGGACCGGAAGCTCCCTAGAAAGTCACTAGGGCTAGTCCACATTGAACAGCTTAAGAAGCTGGTCACAGCCAAGGGAAAGGGTAGCAGAAAAAAGACAAACTGCTCTTGTAGACCTGAGCTTGCAAGCACAGGCCAACTTCCTCATTCTTCCACTTTCCACTGCATCTCTTATGCAAGTCTATGGTCAGGGTAAGTCTTCCCCCTCTGTTTGCTGGCCTAGATGCAGTCATCTCTAGAAGTATCCTGTAGACCCACCCAGAGGTGCTTTAGTAATCCCCTACGCATTGCTCCATCCAGTCGAGTTGATAATCAAGATTAACTGTCACAAGTATGTACCTAGGAGGGGACTTGCGGCATCATACGCTGGGTCAAAGTTTAACTTTCTGAGGGCCTAGCTCAGTGGCTGCCCCACTCTACATTCCCAAGAGCAAAACATGAGGCTTCCAATTCCTTCCTATCATCACCCACCCTTGTTATTTCTTTTCTCCTCTTAAATAAGTTATCCCAGCAGATACGAACTAGTGTTTTATTATCATTTTACTTGCATTTCTCATGTGACCAATGGGTAGTATTTTGTGTTGAGCTTCTTCTCTTATGTTCATTGACAACCTGTTTATCTTCTTTGAAGAAGTATCTTCTCAAATTCTTTGCCCATTTTTAGAATGGATTGGCTTTCAAAGACAATCATAGGGTGCTTCATAGGTACTAGGAGATACGTGATTTGCAACATTTTTTGTACAGTTCTGCCGATGTATTTATATTTTTTGATAGTGTCATTGGAAACACACATCATTTTTGTTTGTTTATGTTGAATATATTACTCTGCTCAGGCTACCATAGGCTTCATAGGAAATTTTTTATACGCTTCTGGAGGCTGAGGAGTCTAAGCGTGAAGTAGCAACTGATTCAATTGCTAGGTGAGTACTCTGACTTACACAGTGAGGGCTAGGGCTGCAACATATAGATTTAGGAATTACAATTCAGTCCGTTGCCTCACATATTCCTAATTTTATTTTCCTTTCTGTGCTTTGGTGCCATATCTAAAATCCTGGTTACCTATTCCAAGTTCACAGAGATGCATATTTGTTATATTCTAAGAGTGCTATAGTTTAGATCTTATGTATGTTAAGTATCCCCCAAAGATCTATTTGGTAAAGGCTTGCTCCCTAGGGAGGCATTATTGGGCAGTGATGGAGCCTTTCAAAGGTAGGACCTAGTGGAAGGTCTTTAGGTCATTGGGGGTGTGTCCCAAAGGGTACTATGGGCCCTCCACCCGTTTCTCTTCCTTTCTTTCACTTCCCAGCTGTGATGGTTAGGCTTGATTGTCCACCTGCTTGGATTGAGGAATACCCAGGAAATTAGTAAAGCGCACTTCTGGGTGTGTCTGTGAGGGTCCTTCCAGAGGTGTTTGGCATGTGGGACAGCAAACCAAGGGGGAGGGGAGCTGCCCTGAATAGAGACAACACCATCCACTATGCTGGGGGTTCTGATAGAACAAGAGCAGAGGGAAGGAACCCGCCAGGATAGGCCTTCTCACCGCCTTGTTCTCTGTGCTTCCTGACTGCCATGAGGAAAACAGCTCTGTGTTTTGCCCTCCACCAGACCCAGAGTCAATGGAGCTATTTCTGGGGTCTGGGCCCTTATCTTAACCAGAGAATTGATAAGATGCAAGCAAAAGGTGGTGAAGTTTTACACTTATTGAAAGTATTAAAGGTAGGAAAAGAAGTAAGCTCTACAGAGTGAGGAGTGAGCCCCTGAAGGAGGTTACAGTGCCGGTGAGGTCAATGGCAGTATCTTCTGTATTTTTGCCATTTTATCAAAAACCTGCTTGATTTCATTCCAGAAAACTGAAGAGAGCCTTCTCTGATCGGTCCGAGGTAGAGGGCCTGGGTGCATGAGTCCTGGATGTCTGTCACACCTATTTGCCCAGTCAGATGACCATGCCCCTAATCTCCCACCTCGTGTCATCCTGAGAGACATAGGTCCCCGTAATTCTTAATGAGTGGCTCAGGGCGTAGCAGTCTCTGCCTTCCGTCTTCTGCTGAAAAGGGCCATAGACACTACCTGTTGGGGATTATATGCGCTCCAGCTACCTCGAAATGTTGTGGCTCACCAGCTGGGGTGAGTGTCTATGTGTAAAGAACTGTTGAGCTGTCTGTTCAATGAGAGAAAGCTTGAGAATTTGTCAGAAGAGTAACTTTACTATTAGGTTGGGGATGTAGAGCTCGAATATGAGAAACAGCAGGTCAGATTGCTGCATTCCCGTGGAGCTTGAGAAAGTATAGTGAAGAGGAATATTAGGCAGACCACCAAGAGTCTGAGAGTCACAGCCTGGGCAAGATTATCCACATTATTGAACAAGAGTTCCAGTACAGGGCCCATTTGAGTTGTGGTGAATTTGGGGTCACTAGTGAATCTGCTTATCTACACTTGAAGTAGAACCGGAATGTTGTTTATTGAAGAGGATTCTCATGTCTTCCAGAGTTCACAGGAGTAGCTTTCTTCTTCGGGGTGGTCTTTTTCTTCAGGCAGTTCAGATAGAGCTGGCTTCATTCTACAAAGGTAAACCCAGCTATTTATCTCTGCCACCTTTACTGCAGGTATCATAGTTGATTGATTGTATGAACTTGAATAAGAGAAGCTCAACTTAATTGGCTCAGCAATTCCACACCCTAGGGTATGGAAGACCCATGCTAGAGTGATTCATCAACTGGGTGGTGTAAGGGGAAATAAAGAAGGACTGATCTTGTTTCTCCAGAGGGATTCCAGTTTTGCCTTCCCCTTGGACATCATCTCCTGGCTTTCAGCGTAGACTCTTCAGCTTTCCATTGCAGACCCATTGACCTCCCTCTGCAGGCTTGCATGGGACCCTACAGTGAGCTTCAGACCTTTAACTGGATCCTTCAGCCTCTAAAGAGCAGACAGACCCTCTGTGTTTTTCCACATCTGACTCTATGGATGGCCATTCCAAGCCTATCTTGTAAATCCTTCTGTATTTGTATAGCTTGTATCTGTTTCTCTAGTGCTACTGACTGATATAGCAGGAGAATGGGAAGGGAGAGAAAGAAAGAAAATAAAAGTAAAAAAAAAAGAAGTACAAAATACATATACCACTAAAAAGGGGCCCTTCCATGTTAGTTCTAGTTGGCCTGCAAGAGCCCCTGATTTCCAAGTTTTAATAAGCTCTTGGTCTCTAGGGTGGGCCCTAGGTGGTCCCCCTGGGCCAGGAGCTGGCAGGGTTCTATTCCCACACAGCTGGATAGCCTGTTATATTTGGCCCAGACTAATAAGATATTATAAAAAGAATCTCATGGTCTCTGCACCTACTACCATATCAGAAGATAAAAAAGGCCTCTTATTTAACATTTCAAATGGACCCACATTTAGCCCAGTTTAGGGAGTGTTTCAAACACTCAGGACGGCTATTGACAATAATCAGACCCAACACACACAAGTCTTTTGGCAAAGCTTTGGCAGAGTTCACTTTAGGGTTTGATTGGCCCTTTTGACCTTTCCAGGGGACGGAGATCTCCAATGCAGAATGGAGATAGTATTTTATTCCTAAAGCCTTTGCTACTCCCTGAATTATTTGAGAGGTAAAACAAGGCCCATTGTCACTCTGAGGCGACCAAGGTAGTCCAAACTAGGGGACCATTTCTTTGACTCCCGCTGTATCCTCCTCTAAACTGGTAGAGAAGCCTCAATCTAGCCGGTAAAGGTATCAATGAGGACTGATGATTTTTAAAATCCCCCACATGGTGGCACGTGGGTAAAGTCTAATTGCCAGTCCTCTTTAGGGTATGTTCCTCTGTTCTGTACAGGTTCTAACAAAGGAGGTGGCTTGGGCTTGCCCAATACAATAGTAGACCTGTCAGGTGGTCACCACTAGTACTACCTTGTAAAAATTTGAACAACCATTTTCTGTGTAGCATTTCTTTCCATGTGGAAAAATCATGAAGGATTTTTATACCCTCCTACTGTGTCTTTAAGGAAGGATCAGTTTGTTTTCCAACTGCCAGCAAAGCCCCTTCTAACTGCCTCTCGTCCTAAGAAACCCCTGTCTTCCAGGAGGGTATAGAATGCTTTTTAATAGTCCCTCAAGACCTGGGACTAAGACCAGGGTCCAGAGCGGGTACAAGGTTTCCCTTCTCTGCTCTTTATCAGTCCTTTGGTTGCCCATGGTGACTGTAGACATGTCTCTTTGTTGTTCCTTCTGCTGAATGACAGTGACCTGCCTGGGAAGACACACTGCCTCTAGGAGTTATAGAATCTCCTGGTTGTGCTTTACAGATGGTTGCTTAGTACTTAGCAAGCTTTTCTCTTTCCAGATTGCAGCATAGGCTTATAGTACCAGAAGGGAGTGTTTGGCTTTTTGCTTTTTCCTATTATCAGTGTTCAAGTAAGGGGTATGAGCTCTGCTTTTTTGAGCAGAGGTTCCTGGCTCAGTGGGAACTGACAACCGCATAATCTACTTTTCAATGTCTTCCTTGGATAAAGCTATTTCCAACAGTGAACCACATCTCCTCAGGGTCTGGGAGGTGCCAGTCACTGATGGCCCGCCTGCTTGTACAGGTCTGGGGAGTCACCTCTTCACCAGAGTGACTGGCCTCTGAGCCTGTAAGCATCAGTGAGGCAGAATTAAGAGTAGTGCAAGTCTCTCTGGTAACCTCAGGGGTGTCTAAGAGCATGGCCTGGTATAATCTGAACAGGAAAAAGTGAATTTGCCAGAATTAGAGAATTGTCCCCAGTGTTACTAGTAAATCTCTTCCCAGGACACTGGAGCAATTAAAAACTCACGATGGAACGTCTGACCTTTGAATTGACATGTCAAGGCAGGAATAAAGAAGCTCCAACCAACGCTCTCCTCAGACAAGGAGTTACAAGACAGCGGGCCACTTTTGTATAATTGAATTTGCTTACTCGTGACATCTGGAGTATTCCAGGGGTCCTTGCAGCCGACAGAGATACCTGTGGACAGAGCATTGTAGATTGCCCTGGGCCCCTTCAGTCCTCTTCATTAGAATAGGAGGTGAGGGTTTGGGCTGCCTGGCTCCTCTCTGAGAATGAGGAGAGCCAGTCCTCCATAGGCGTGAATCAGGCACATCAGCCACCCGGCTCAGGGAGCAGGGAGAGCCTGGCTGTGGCATGCTGTATTCGTGTGCCCAGGGTCCCGTTTCCTTGCATTTATACAGGAATGCTTTCCCTAACTGGCCTTGGGTTTCCCCTTAGGCAACTTCAGAGTGCTTAAAACACTGCTAACTGGGACAGTCACAATTTTGGCCTTTTTTTCTCAGCCTTTCTCCTTTTATCTTCATCTAGATCTCAATTTTTGAACACAGAATGGCCAAGTCTAGCAAGTGGGTCATAGGGATCCGGGATACAGCAAGTGGCCAGAACAAAGAGCAAGGGTTAAAGTTTGAAAGCCACCTGCAAATCTACCAGGATCTTCTGAAAATCGGCCTAAGCATTCTTTGCATTGTGGCGTCTCTGCCTCTGAAAAAAGAACGTGAACTCTGGTAGTCGCCTCTCCTCCTGGGACCTGTCTTAGAGGAAGGATGAGCTGGGAGTTAGAAGAAATTCTACGTGTGTCCTGTGGGGCTTAAAGCTGTTTGGGGAACACGAGGAGAGGGCTGGGGAATGCCAGGTGTCTCTGGGGTGCTAGCCTCTGATGAAGTCTCTCTGGGGTGCTGCAGGAGACAACCCATGGTGTTCCTTTTCATTAAAAAGGCGCGAGAGATCCACATTCCCCTGGAGATAGGTGGGCACCTGAAGACAGGGCCATCAGCTATCCATTTCCTGTTCCTTGCAGGTTTCTGTGGCTACCATAGTTCTGGAGCCTCTCCAGAGACACAGCGTGAACATAAAATTTACACCACCTCCTTTGTCTGTTGTAAAGAAGATCTCACTGAAGAACAGTTTGTAAGTTACACTGCCATTCTGTACCCGTCTCTCACCATTTCCTAGTTTATACCAGACCCAAACAGTATTGCAATAGAAAACAAGCTATTCTTTTTTCAGATTGTCAGGATCAAATTGTTCCCAAATTTTAAGAATACAGCCTAAGGCCAAGGTTGCTGAGACCGGCAGGCTGCACTGTGGGCCTATGGAGAGAAAGAAAAGACTAGCTCTAAGGTCCTTCAGATGGCATCCCAGGCAGAAGGACGCACACCCATTGAGTCCTCAAAGTGTCCTTTGTGAGACTCAGTAGTACTACCTTCCAGAGGCCTCTGGCCAAGCTGCACCAGCACCTTCTTTTTCTTTTTCCTTTTGTCTCCGTAGAATTCTCCATACTCGGCGGCCCACCGTGACTCCTGAGAGAGAAGGGTGCAGCCCCCAGGGGTCCAGCTAGGCACCTGATAAACAGAGTCTCTTACATAAATCCTAGTGAGAAAAACTACGGTAGGTAGTAGAGGTAGAAACCTCTTTTTTTTTGCATTAAGAGACAAAAGAAGCTCTAAGCGCAAGTATATACTTTTACATATCCACATCCAGTTGAGTTGACCTTTAGTCGGTGTTCCCTTGTTCTCTTCAGGCTCTAAATTACCTGAAATTCTGTCAGAAGAAACAGAGAGAGGGCCTAACCTTACTCAGAAGAAAAGAGGGAGGAGTCCCATATGTTCCCTGAAAGCAGAGGTTTTAGACATTTAACAGATAGGGCAGGGAAACCATACTATGCAGAGATAAAGTCCTTCTAAGGCAAAAGGGTAGATGATATTGAGCACGGAAAGGGCAGGCCGGGGCAGGGGTCAGGCAGCTACTTGAGCAGGAGAATAAGGGGGAGAAAAAGCTAAGCAGACTCTCTGGCAGCCCCCATCCCCTGTGTGAGCATGGCAGACACCACTGTGCACCACAGGTCACCATTGCAACAAGCTTCCATGGACAGAGCCCTCCCCCCATGGACCTTTGTGCAGACACGCTGGGGAGCAGAGTCTGAGGAGAAGAGGCCTGGGCACCGGCCCCTGCAGGTGTGCCTGGAGCGGGAAGGGAGACATGGCACAAAGTGCAGACAGGCTAACACATCACTCCACGCTGGGGAGCAGGGGAGCAGGCAGGCGGACACCTGGCTGCTGCTGGGGAGACCCCAGCTTCCACTCATTTTTCTTGCCTCCTGGCTAGCTTTGCCAAAACTATGCAATCAGTGTCAGGGCCTTGCCAGGTTTTTATCCTGAACAAAGAATTGGACAAGAAATACACAAAAAGTAGTGAGTTTTACACTCACGAAAGGTAGGGAAAAAGTATATTCTGCAGAGCGAGAGTGGGCCAATGAAAGCAGGAAAAGAAGTCTGCTCTGCAGAGCGCAAAATGAGCCACTGAAAGAGCTGACAGCAGCGGGGAGGGTAACGGCGAGAACTTTTTGTATCAAAAACCTGCTTGATTTCCTGCCAGGGGAACTGAAGACAGCATTCTCTGATCTGGTCCCGGGTGCAGAGCTTGCATGCAGGTGTTCTGGATCTCCGTAACTGACAGGCCACACGCATTTGCACAGTTGGCTGGCCATACTGTAATGTCCCTCAGAGCCACTTCAGTTTCTTAGGATTGTCATTTGCAATCCCACTCTGATCTCTGATTGTCCTTTTCCATATAGCTTTTTCTATGATTTTTCTGTGACTGTCCTTTGCAAAGTGTCTTTTTGAACTTTAAATGCCACTTACAGATGTAAATTTTGATCTTGCTTTTTTCATCCAGCCAGATAGCTCCTTTTAAATGAAGCATTTAGTTCATTTAAACCTGATATGATTTTGAGATCTTTGTAGTTAATTCTGACATGGTTTCATGTTTTTTCTGTTGATCCCTGTTGTGCTCAGGGTTTGCAAGGGAAATAATACAGGGCATATAATTTATAAGATAATTTTATAGTAGTCACCCAAAGAGTCATATACAAAGAGAGTGCAGGAAATGTGTCCACACACTAAAGACCAAAGAATCCTGGATCCCATGGCAATGTCCTGCATGAGTCCAGCTGAAGACCTAGAGCCCATCACAATGCCCTCCATGAGTCCAGTTGGAGGCCAAGAGCTCAGGATAATCTCTCATGCAGGCCAGTTTCACAGATCTGCGCTGGGAAGGCCCAAAGGTTAGCAGTGGGTCGGACTTCGGAGCAGCTTGACTGTGTGCCTTTGGCTGATCTGTCAGATCAGTCAGATGTCATTTGAAGGCTTAGCTGGGTCTGTAGGATCTGCTCTCAGGAAGTCTCACTCACATGGTGGGGCAGGCCGGGTCCTCACCACGGTTCTCCTTGAATGGCTTCATAACATAGCAACTGTCTTCCGCAGCACAGTGAGAGCACTGTCTGAGAGACCGAGAGGGAACCTGCCATGCTCCTTGTCACTGAGCTTCAAATGTCACACACTGTCACCTCAGTATTCTGCCTGCCACTCTAACTAATCGTGATTCATGGGAAAAGACTACACAAGAGGATAAATTCCGGGAGGGGAACGTCATCTTGGAGAGATCACTTTGTACATGAACCAGTGTGGGACATGTAGAATCATGATGAGGAGTAGAGATTCTGGAGGCAGACTGCCATAAAAGTGTGAGTTCATCCACTCCTCATACCAAGATTTATGTAATCCTGAATAGCACATTTAATCAGTGCGGGTCTCCATCTCTTCATTTATAAAGTAAGAATGAAAACAGTAGTCACCTCACAGAATTGTAGTGAGGATCCAGTGAATTAGTATATGCAAAGCCCTAAAATACCACCCTGCCCCGGACAAGTGCTGTATTCACACTATGATTATCTATTACTTTGTAAATCAGAGAACAGAGCGCCAGTGTTGCTCAGCCATATAGCATTTTTCTACAAAGCACCAGGTTCTGGACTTGATCCTTGGCCCTACAAAATAAATGAACAGGTAAGATGATTAAAAATAAGATGAAATCCAAAGTCAACCTCCGCAAAAAGAGCTGCACTCATCCCCAGTTCAGTTGTGTTCTTTTCCTGTCAGAGTACATGTGCCCTGTGAGGTGAGCTGCAGCAAGGCTACATGGTCCCCACTGTGTTCCATGTCCTGTGCTGGGCGCTCGAGGGGAAGCAGCTATTCTGTGTAATATTTTGTCAGAAGAGAGGTTTTGCTGCTGTGATGTTTGTGATTCCCCATGCTTTTATATTTGCACATTCAACTCTGCAGAGGTTTCCCACTTTCCAAAAGCTGCTTTTACATGGCAGCTTGCTGTCCATCCAGGCAGCAAGGGCGGTTAGGGGGCTGTGGTACAGGACAAATCAAGTTACACAACTCCTGAATGAACATCTGGCAGGAACCTTGTGGCTCAAATGATCAGAATCAGGCCCGGCCCAGACCGCACTTTCAAGGGGAGACAGTCCTGCCTGGCATTCTATACTTAACTTTCCACTTTCCTATGATCAAGAACAAGATCCCTCCTTACTTATAAAATAAATGCAGTGAGTCAAATATTTACCTTTATCGTAAATGTATTTCTTGAGCTGACAGATGCAGCTCTGAGCTAGACTACTTGCCCTGCATGCATGAGGATCTGACTTCTAGCCCTAGCAGAGCAAAATGAATAAGCTGATAGATAAATAAAATATAAATTATATTTCTTTTTTAAATAAACTTTTTGTTTTGGAATAATTTTAGTTTTACAGAAAAATTGCAAATATACTATACAGCGTTCCCGTAAATTCCCCACCCCGCTCCCATGAATGTGAACATCTACCACGGGCATGTGGTACATTTGTGAAAAACAGCTAAACAACAGATACTATGTGGATTTCATCAGATTTTCCCCCTAATGCCCTTTTCCTGTCACAGGATCCCACCCATAACCCCACATCGCTTTTAATTGTCTGGTCTCCTTGGTCTCTTCTCACCTCTGACATTTTCCCAGCCTTTCTTTGTTTACCATGACCTTCACACTTCTAACAAGTGGGAGGCAGGTGTTTTATAGACTGTTCCTCAGTGTAGGTTGGCTGGATGTTTTCTCATGATTATACTGTGATTATGGGTTTTGAGGAAGAAAACTGAAAAATGAAGCACCTGACAGGTTTTTGTTTTTTTTTTTAACACTTCTTCAGGGCCTTTGGCACTAATGTGATGAGGTGTATTGTGAATTCTCAAGAGGTTGAGATGTTTCTTATGGAATAAACTTCAAGGAAAAAATATGAAAGGATACTTTTCTCGGGTAGTCTTTGTTTCTTCTATGTTTTTTATACTGATTGTATTTTCTAATCAGATGTCTGTCTGTTTATCCTTAGCATCCTAAAGCTGGCTCAGCAATGAAGAATCTCCGACCTTTTGTTAGTTTGGAGCAGAAAGAGAAGCTGGCACGGCAAGACGATTAACGTGGGCCGGCACCCCCAGCTGCCCTTAGGCTGAGGCAGCAAAGACATCACAAATGGATCTAAACTCATTTGGCTTCATGGTTGTCAGGTCCTTTGTAGTGAATGACAGAGGCTTCCCACGATCAGAGGTACAGACAACTCCTGTCCAGCCACCTCCCTGCCATGAGAGAAAGGCCCTGGGATAGTGCTCAGGGGTAGAGGACTCGCCTAGCATGCTGGGAGGTTCTGGGTTCTCTCTCCAGGATCAGAGAGAGGAAGGAGAAGAGGGGGAGGAGAGAGGGAGGGGAGAGGAGGGAGGGGCAGAACTCAAAATGAAGAAGAACCCGAATGTGGAGATGGATGAGACTCACAGTGAGGCATTAGAGACATTTCTAAAAGGGGCGAACTTAAGTGGGACTTGACAGGATGAAGGACTATGAGGCACTAAGGGGAGAAAAGTGTCCTAGGTAGAGAAAACAGCCAAGCAAAGGCAGACAGGCAGGAGAGAGGGTGGTGACCATTGAGCCTGGATCACAGGGTGCGGGTGGGGACAGGGACTGGCAGGGAAAATTGTGGCCAGTGTTGAAAGATCATGCCAGACTGAAGAGTACAGGTCTGATTCTGTGGGATGCATCCAGTAGAAGATTTTAAATCATATTTAAAGTGCATGGTCAGGTTGATATTTTCAAATATCTCTGGCAGTCACATAGAGGGTTGTCAGAAGGCAGGAGAAACAGGCACTACCGTGATCAGGTATGGCTGACTGTAACCCAGCTGTCTGACAGCGCACGGACATTTCTACGTTGATGCAGTAGCAGGAAAGTGACCTTCTGAAGCATGTGGTCTGTGCCAGGTTGTATTCTAAATGCTTTCCATCTGTTAGGTCTTCCCAGCCTCACAATCTTATGAGGATAGTACAGTTGGCATCTTATTTTAGACATGAACAGAAAGCATCTAGATAAGACTGCCAGATAAACAACTAGATATACAGTCATATTTAAACTGGAGATAAAGCATAATTTCTTAAGTGTCAGTATATTCCACTCAGCATTGTATTTGTTAAATCTGGCATCGTGAGATCCAGAAAGGTGAAATAAGTTGTCCAACATGTCACAGCCACCAAGTGGCCCCTGCTGGGCTCCTGATGAGGCTTGACTGCTTCTGCAGGTGCTCAGGTGGGCTCCTGGCCAACAGTAAAAGGACTTTCTGGGGTGGAGCTTTGGCTGGGTCATTACAGTTAATCCCAGGGAGAGTTCAGCTATCACTTCAATCTGTGTGCCCTCAGAGGCATACTCAGAACAGGTCTGCAATCCTCCCTTAAGCTATCCTAATGCTCAGAGCAAACTCCATACCTTGTGACTAAGTAACTAAATCCTCTGAACTCCATGGGTTTCTCTGCCCTAAGGGTTTGGAACCTTTCTAAGGGTTTCCAGTTCTCCGTTCAATTGAACACTATAATTAGGAACTTATTCAGGCCTGATCTTCAGACAATATACATTGACAGCTTCACCTACCTGTTGCTACTGGCCTGGGACATTAAATGCGATTTAAACAGAATCATTTTAAGAGATTTAATAAGGTTTTACCTCAGATGCAAAACACAATTGTACTTTCAGCATTAGAATGTTCCAGACATTTAGCAAAGGAAAGCTGAAGTTCAGTACTAACAGTGAGGTACAGAACAGGATTGCTACCCAAAGAGATTACTACTCTTAAGAGTTTGGTCAAACAACAGACCCAGAGCTATGCAACGAGTGTTGTAAGGAGAGAATATAGAGGAGATTGTGACAGTCCAGTGCCTGGAGATCCTCATGTTGCCCAGGAAGCCACTGGAATCAGGGGAACCTGGCTACTGGTGGTGCAATCCCACTCTGTAAGTACTGCCTGAGCATTTGTTCCTGCCCAGACCTGGGAAGCAGGCCCTCCTGTTTTGTAACAAGAGTACAGATGAGTCCTCTGTACTTTAAGTTTGAGAAGCACTGCATTGAAGAATAAGCAGCTTTCATACTGATTGATAGGTGCGGTATATCTGGAAGGAGAAAGGGCTTTCCAGGTGGGGTCAAAGGGAAGGTGCTAGAAGACCCCACACAAAGGGCATGGAGCTGAGAACAGAGATGTACTTAGGGAACAGTCCAAAACTTTGGTATGCTGAGTGTCCGCTGGTACTCAGAGAGGTCAGCGAAGTGACTGCCAAGGTCAGCAAAAGCAGCCTGAGAGAGGAGAAGCACAACTGTAGGATTGGTCTTTTAAAGTAAAACTTTAAATTGTGTAAGTAAAAGGTATAAAAAAAAGAGTATAAAGTATATATTAATCAAATATTACAGATACAGCCTCCTATGTATTTCCATTCACTTCCTTTCCATTCACTTCTGTCCTTCCTGGACCTAACTACTCCCTTGAGTTTGGGTCTCACCATTCTTGTGAATGCTTTTATAATATTTATGCATATGTTTGCACATAGAAACAATATAGAATTGTTTTCATGCTGTATTACTAATGCACTTTTACTATGTACACAATACATATTTTACGAGTTTATTTTCCAGTTCCTGCTATGCTTTTTGAGGTTTATCTATGTAGTGCATAAAGCTCCAGTGTTTGTTCATTTTGCTGAGAAAGGAAGCCAGAGCTTGCAAATGCTAAGCTTGTACTCTTCTACCGACTACAGTCCCAGACCCATGGTTAACTCATTTCTAGCTATCGGACGGGCGTGGAATACCAGCACTTGGGAGGCTGAAGCAAGAGGATCACTGCGAGTTTGAGACCAGCCTGGGCAACAAAGTGAGCTCAAGGCCAGCCTGAACTGCATAGCAAGACCCTGTCTCAAAAAGACCAAAAAAGAAAAAAGAAAAGAAATTCTAACTATCATAGTTGAATATGTCACTATCTATCTGTCCCCCCCATGATGTATATTTTCTTGTTTCCAGGATAAACAAGGCTTACATGAGAGGACTATGGGTCTCCTTATGCACATATTCAAGTTTCTCTAGGGAGTATTTGTAGGCACAGAGTTGCAGGGTCCTGGTTATATGTATCTTCAATTTTGGTAATACTGTCAGATTGCCCTCCAAATGTTTCCATCAAATTACACTCCTAACAGGAAGTCTGACTGCCCGTTTCCTCACATCTTCTCCAACACTGGTTTGGTCATAATTAAAATGTTTTCCAGGGTGATAAGAGTGAGATGGTATCTCACATTTGTTTCCATGTCCTCCATGACTAGTGAAGTTGGCATATGGTGTGTTTATTGGCTAATTAGGTTTCTTCTTTTGTGAATTGCCAGTTTGTATCTGCTGCCCACTTATTTGTTAGGTTGGCTGGCTCATATTGTTATGGCTGTGTCTGGATGTCATCCAAAGCCTCATGTGGTCATAGATGGGGCTTTTCCAGAGGTGGCTGGACCTAGAGTGTGTGATGTTGGGATTGATTCAGGGTGCAATGTTAAAATCAAAAGCGCTAACATTAAGGGTATGAGTGCTACCCACCCTAAGTAGCCTAAATAATGTGTAAGGGATAGAAAGAGCTGTGCTTGTCCCTTGTTGCTTTGCATGAACTGTTTTGCCTCTACAATACCTGCTTGTCATGCCACCCTGTGCTGGAGCCAGCTGATTGGATCTAGCATGTGTGATGCTAAAATTGATTTATGGTACAATGCTAAGACTAAAACCTCTCCAAACTGTGAGCTAACTAAATCTTCCCTTCCTTTAACTTTGGGTACTGGGTATTTTGTCTCAGCCCAGCAAGAAAAAAATAACTAAAACAGATTTTGATACTGAGAATGGAGTTGTTGCTATGACTGTACCCGACCATGTGGTTCAGGAGCCTTTAGAGCTGGCTTGTGGAAAGGGAAAGAGTTAAGGAAAGTTTAGAGATGCTGGGTGAAAAAGCAGAGCTAAATCACCTGAGGCTCTACTTGATGAGAGGTTCTGGTCAGAGCTCAGAAGCCCAGAAGAATGCTGATAAAAATCCTGCTGGTGAAGATCAGGCTTGGAAGACTTCTGTTGGGAAGGACTGCATTTGTTGCTAGACTCCAGACAATATGTGTTATGACTTGACAGAAAGTTTGTGTGCATTTTGCTCCTGTCCAGAGACTGAAATTAAGGGCAGCAGACTAATTAATTTTATAAGACAAATTTCAAAGCAATATAATGCTGAAGCAATGGCATGGCTGCTCCTGGGGGCTTTTAGCCAGATTTATGTTGAAAATCAAGAGCAAATAGCCCAACAAAATGATTTAAAATGCATTAAATTTGCCCCAAAAAATACCTTCAATAAAGTTGCAGCCTCCAAGGATAAAACACAGGAAAAATTGGCCACTAAAAAGATTAACACATACAAGTATTTCCAAAAAAGACAACAAAATATATGGCCTGAACAACAAGACTCTAGGCTCTACAGCTTAAGAGTTACAAAGGTAAAAATCTTTACTTTGAAAAAGAAGCCCTGCATGACTTCACTAAATCGCCCAGGCTGGGCTGGAGCTCGCAGAGTGCTGAGATCACAGGTGTGCACCACCATGCGCAACTTGGCTTGTTCTCATGTCATGGTCAACCAGGGCCCACGGCAGTCTTCCTGTCTTTCACTAAGTAATGCAGTAAACTATGAAAATGTAAGAAGAAGAAGGAGGAGGAGGAGCAGGAGGAAGAGGGGGAGGGTTGGGAGAGGGGGAGGTGAGGAAGAGGAGGAGCCTCAGAATAACATGTTGCAGAATGGAAGCAGCCTAAACAAGTTGTTCCTCAAAATTTAGTTCATGAACACTGAACCCGTACAGTCAAGAGAGAAAGAAGCCTGGCTACTGCACCAGCTGGCAGCAGACCATGGCATCATCCTCATGGTGCTGGGTTTGGATGCATGCGGAATACAAGAGTTGGGGAGTCAAAAAGGCTTCCACCTAGATTCCAAAAAGAAAAAAAGGTCTGGGGGGCCAGGCAGTGTGTCCCTGAGAGGGCAGTGTGTGAAGCTGTGAGTGTGAAGGCAGACATACAGTAGAAACATCCAAATTTTTAAAAAAGCTAAAAACATAGATCATCTGAGAAAAACTACAAGGAGAGAACAAAGCCAGCCCCAGAGAGAAGCCTTGACAGCCACAACCCATGGCACAGGGTGGAGCCACTCAGGCGAGCCTTTTAGAGTTCACAACTTGCCACAGATTGCTGGGGATGTTGGAAGTAAAACTGAAATTTGATATTTGCCCTGCTAGATGTTAGTCTTGCTTTGTTCCCATTCCCTGCTTCCCCCCTGTTTCTAACTTTTAAAATTAAAATGTCTACCTTATGCCATTAAATGTTTTAAGTGTATAACTTTCTTTTCATTCATTCAGGGGTATACAGCTACAGAGTTACCTTAGTTCTCACAAGATACCTTAACTTAGACTTTTCAGCAGTGTTAAAACTGTTAAGATTTTGGCAACTCTGAAATACAGACAAAATGCCTTTCACATGAAGAGATGCATATAAGTTTTTTCTTTATGGACAAAATATTACTTTTTTGTTTTTGTTTTTATGGGCAAAATATTATGGCTTGTGTTTAGATGTGTCCCCAAATCCTCATGCAGTCACAGGTGGAGCTTTTGTAGTGGTGCTGGATCTAGCATGTGTGATGCTAAAATTGATTTATGGTACAATGCTAAGATCAAGAGTGCTAAGATTAAAAGTATAAGTGCTACCCACTCTAAATAGTCTAAAGAAGATATAAGAGATTTTTAAAAAGCTGAGGTTGTCAGGCATGGTGGCACATGCCTGTAATCCCAGCACTAGGGAGGCTGAGGCAGGAGGATCGTTGTGAGTTTGAGAACAGCCTGGGCTACAAAGTGAGTTTAAGGCCAGCCTGAACTGCATAGTGAGACCCTGTCTCAAAAACAAAACAAAACAAAAAGCCTATGGTTGTGCCTTGTTGCTTTGCTATCTTATGCCTGCCATAAACCATTTCTCCTCTACAAAGCCTGTCTGTCATGCCACCCTGCCTTAGAGCCAGCCGATTATAGACTAAAACCTCTACAAACTGTGAGCTAAATAAATTTTTCCCCCTTTAACTTTGGGTGCCAGGTATTTTGTCTCAGCAACAAGAAAAAAACAACTAAGACACATATGATGTAGAGAATTGATTAAAGAAAAATTCTGAAGCTGGGTGTGGCGGCACACTCCTGTAATCCCAAAACTCCGGAGGCTGAGGAAGGAGAATCGTCATGAGTTCAAGGCCAGGCTGGGCTATATAAGCAAGTTCAAGGCCAGCCTGCACTACGTAGTGAGACCCTGTCTCAAATCAAACCAAACCATAACAAAAGAAAACAAAAATTCTGAAATGTCCTACGTTTAATTATAAGGGCTGGAAGATGGAAGGAGAGATAAGGGGGCTTGATCTATTAACAGCAGTGGGTCAAACCAACAAAAGACTGTTCCACATTGTTGAATACAGGTAGCAACCTGGACTCCAGGCTGTCAGCCACCAGGTGACCCCATGTCCTGCTTTTGACTGAAACTGTTGGACTATTACAAGGTGCCAACCAATCCAGGAACAAATGCTTTTTTGTGGACTGTCTTCCTCCCCAAACTCCCCCACTTCACATCCTGCTCCTCCCATCTACAGCCAGTGTGGGTTCGATGTAAACTGCTTCTGCTCTCTTCCTAAATGTTCATTGTAAAAATATTCTTAGCTCTAGATTCAGTGGACATTTTCCCAGCTGCAGTGAGCCCTGTAGTTGGTAGTTGGAGGAACTTGTCCCAGGACCTGGTCCTTATCTGGTTGGCACCTGCAGACGTTCAATAAACCCTTTTATTTCAGAGATTCCTACTCCTCCGGCATTTTGGTATAACAGTTCGTAATATATTTTGGACACTGTTCCTTGGTTACTTATCTGTATCTGCAGTCTTTCTCCCAGGATTTTGTTGTCTTTTACACGTTATTTATTTATTTGTTTGTTTTTTGTCTTTTTGAGACAGGGTCTTGGCATGCAGTTCAGGCTGGCTTTGAGCTCACTTTGTAGCCCAGGCTGACCTCAAACTCTCAACGATCCTCCTGTCTCAGCCTCCCGAGTGCTGGGATTACAGGTGTGCATCACCACACCTGGTTCGTGTCACTTATAGTGTTTCTTTTTGTATGTAAATTTCAAGTTTTAGTATGATTGAAGAAGTCTATGTTTCCCTTTTTGTTTTGTACATATACTTGGGATTTTTTTAAAGTAACACACTCCTTGCCCTTTGTTTAATGCACCTATATTTACATAGATACACAAACACATACATATCTATATGTATCTATAGATACATACATACATACATACATACATCTGCCTTTTTGCTATTTACAGTTTGTTGAGAAAGTACCAAGAGCAACCCCTAGGAAGAAAGGCTTCATGTTACAGGTCCTCCTAATTGTTTAAGCTCCCTTGACATCGAAACTGTTTGATTTTCCCATCCGTGTTTATACTGTCATCCTGATCTCTGCAGAATCCAGCACTTGTGAGTGGATTTTTATCTGACTTCTTGGACAGCACTTACTGCTAAACCACAGCATAGAAGTGTTCTGTAAACTGCCTGGGAGGCAGAGGCCACTGGTTGAGGAAATATAAAACATATATTGAGAGAAACTCCTCAATGATACAGCTTGAAGGCACATTTTCAGAATCATTCATGAGTTTTCCCAACTCTGCATACAGGTCAGGGAGCAAACTGTGGCCAACTTGGGAACGGGGCATCTTTCAGTGTCCAGTTGCACAGCATAACCTCTCTGTCTGCATGGTCCAGAGAGCCTTCAATCAGGCAGAAGAGTTCAGCGAAGGTCTTTATTCCCTGCTTGCATTAAGGAGCTTGGTTGCAAGTCTTTTTGCAGCTCTGGCAACTATTTGATATACCTGGGATTTTATTCCTTCACTGATATTACAGTGATATCTTCCATTTTACTTCTAAAGATTTCAAAGTGTGGGTTTTGCACTTGGGGCTGGTGTTACATTTTCTCATACTGATGGTCTGTTTTTACATAACCATTTCCATTCGTTTCCTCTGAGCTATAGTGTCATTTTGTCCATAGGTCAAGACTGCACAGGTAGTGGTCTGTTGCTCTTCCTGTTAGCCAGTGTGTCTTTTCTGCGTGTAGGCCACACAGTCCTACCGACAGGGCTTTAGCAAGAGAGTAGCTGAGAGACAGCACTTCCAATAGCCTGGAGAGTCTTCACAGTTGGCTTTTCTGATGAACTCTGAAATCACCTTGTCAAAACACATACACACACACACACACACACACACACACACACACTCATGGAAATGTTGATTACCATGGTACTATACCGATAAAATAATCTGGGGGAAATTTTGCACCTTAAAATAGACATCTCATCCTTGAACAAGGGATAGCTTTTCATTCACTAGGTCTCACATCTTTCTACAAGTCTTTTAAATTTTATGTAAATGCTTGACATCTTTAGATTTTTTAAGGCACTTTTTATTTCCTAGGGCCGGGAATGTAGCTCAGCAGCATAAGTGCCTGCCTGGCAGGGCTGAGGTCATGAGTTTGATTCCCAGTACCAATAAATAAATACTTTTAATTTTCTATGGCAAATGATTGTTTTTGCAATTACAGTTTCTAGGTTTTGTTTTTCAGGTGTTTCATGCCTTCAGAACAAAAATAACTATAAAGATGCATTGATCAAACAACCCACTCTGGACCCCTTCTGTCTCTCTCACAGGCAGAAGTTTTCTTTCCTCCAATAAAAATATTCTGCTCTTGAGAAAAAGATGAATTGATCATTATAAATATGAGTAAATCTTCACAAGATCTTATTGACTTGCCTGTCCAGCATTCAACAACTGAACAAGCAATCTTGCACTTTCTCGGTGGCTTGTCTGCCCCCTTTACAAAACCTCTTATCTAGTTTCACCGTGCTGCTGATAACTCCTTCTTTATCGGAGAAGTTTCTTCTTTGACGTCTACAAAAATCAATGCTGTTTGCTTTGCTTGGTGAGTTCTCTGTACAGTCTGGGGTCACCCACGCGAGACTGCTGACTGAGCCAGCCTTCCCCAGCAGCTAGGACTGAGTAAAAGAACCATACAACAGGCACATTCCATTTTCCAGAATAGCCAGGGGTTTATGGCACATTCTATTTAACTGCCCTGAATCTGTGCATTCATTGTCACTAAAACAATTTTTATTCTCTTCTCAGTCTTTGATATTCATCTTAACTTTTCCAGGGACTGTGGTCCTCCACTGCTAGAGAAGAAAAAGATCCTGCTACAATATCGTATTATCTATCCTTATTCCTCTCACCCCAATCAGGCCTTCGTCCTAATTCTCTTTTTTCTCCCTGTAGCACTTTTTACTGCTGTTCTGAAAGATCACTACAAGCCTGAGAGCTTCAGCAACATGGCTTTTTTCTCACTGTTCTGGAGGCCAGGAGCTCCATCCGTTTGACTGAGCTAACATCAATGTGTTGTCAGGGATATGTCTTCTTGCAGCTTTCAGGACAGAGTCTGTTTCCTGACCCTCTCCTCTTTGTAGAGTTTGCCCATGTTTTTTGGCTCCTTCCTCCACTGGCAAAGCCAGCAATGGCAACTGCGTTACTCTCTTATTTCCTCTACTGCACCTTTTCAAACTGACCCTCTTGCTTCCCTCTTTCACTTACAAGGACTTCTGTGATTACCCTGGCACCTGTATAATGCAGGCTAGCCTTCCCATCTCAGGGTCTGAAAGAGAAATCGACTACATCCCCCTGCCATGGAAGGTATCACATTCTCAGGTTCCCTGAATTAGGATGACTTGGAGTTAGGGACATTATGCCACCTACCTCTGTCCTAAGGCCAAAGTTCTTCAAACTGAAAGTTATTTCCCGTTCGTGACACATACTAACAACTTCATAGTTTGCAACCAGCATTTTAAAATAAAATCAGGACCCTGCTTCTGATAAGATTATTTTATCAAGAAGATGTTTATGCTGTTTCACAGACCTTGGATTTCTCCTGTATCTGGGTAAATGCTATTAGTCACCAGTATAAATATCAAATGCATTTCTTACTATGAGTTGTGCTAGAGGAAAAGGAAAACGACCATGAAACTACCATAACAGACTGCAGGCTCTTCAGTTCACTCTCTACATTGTTACCGAAAAGTTCTGCCTAAAGTTGAATAGGACACGTCATTCTACTTACAGATCTCTAACAGCTCTCCGTAGCTGAGCCAGACAGTCCCTGCTAGCTTGATGTTCACATTCCCACGCAGAACTGACCATCACGGACCACTTCAACCCAGCCCATTGACATGGACTACTACAACAGGAGGCACAGGCAAAGGTCAGAAGAGTTTCAAGTAGTTTAGGAGGGAAGGCAGCTTCTTTCTGTCGCTGGGTCTGGGGTCCCTCACTACCCTTTGTTCATTTTTCTCAATTGGGTCCACCTTTTGATGACCCTGCTATTAAACTCACTGCCCTCCTTTAAAGAATCTCTTTTCTCTCAAGGCCTTCACTGGTAAAAATAGTCTACAAGAGTCTGAGACTTCAGATCCAGCCCCTCATCTTTCTAGCTGATCCACTATGCTACCTCCCTGTATCCTTCAATCCAACCCCAGAACACTTCTTATGGTTTCCATAAATGTTCAAAGCCTTGTCAAGACTTTACTATTTTGGACCTGTAAATGATTTCCCAGCATGTGGTTTCCCCTTTTTCCATAGGAAAAAAGTTTCAGGTGGGCGCAGTGCTGTTTTTAAATTAAAATTTTAGATACCAAGAGATCTCTGAAAGAAAAGGGTTTTATCGAGTGATTACAGATGTTAGCCAAAAATAGGAGACTGATTCTGGAAAATTCCCTGAGCCACCAGTAGCATGAATAAATAGCAACTGGAAAACAATCTTTATTGTATCTAAAAGACCAGAGTATTTTATAATGAAACACTGGGGAGAGAAAAGCCTAAATTGCTCACACCGAGCCCACGCTGGCCACAGATAAGAGGGGCAGGGCCCGTAGAAGACTGGAAAATCTTGGGGTAGGAAGACAGTCTGTAACAAAAAGCCCTTGCTGCTTCCTGGTTTGTTGGTTTTGCAAATAAAGCGCATCGGAGCCTTTGAGAGATGATTTTCAGCATAGAGGAGGGAACACGGAGCAATTCTTTCTCTTTATCTGTTTAGGCCAATGCTGTCAGTTAAAATAAACCCTTATCTTCTCCTGTCCTCCATCTTCCAGCCAATATCTGAATTGAGGGCATCTCCATTTTTTTATCATTATGCAGGTGAAAACCACATTTCCAGCTTCCCCTCTAGGAAGGGTGGCCAGTGCCTCCATTTTGGCTAATGTGATGATACCGAGGAAGAAATGCTGAGGACATGACGGAGTCCAGGGAGCTTCCCCTGGCATTGGTAGATTCATGATTTGGAAGAAACTTGTGTCTTCCAAATTTTTATTGAACCAGCTCTAGACCTATGCCTAAAGTTTTAAGGACTCCTTCATCAGGAAGGAACAAGCTACCTTTCTATATTAGTCGTGTATGCTGGCAGAGTAAGAGTACGCTTATCATAGGGAGTTGCTTCGTGTACATAACACATCTTAACTTTTCCTCCCTTCCCCCTCCCATCCCCCCCAGTCTTTCCGAATCTTGGACCTCTTCCCATCTGTAAAAGCTTTATGTTTTTACCCTTCAATTCCATTATTTTCCCACCCTATTTCCTTCTCCCTCCCTGTCCCCGCCCTGCTCTCTTGCTCGCTTTCCCATGTGTAAAAGGTCCCCTTGCTTCCCGTTGTCTTTCATCTTGCTTCTTATTTGAATTTTGGGTTTTCTCTTATAAGGGAAAGCAGGTGTTATTTAAGCATGTGCGTCTGATTTATTTCATTTAATATTGTAGTCTCAAATTGTATCCATTCACCTACAAAAGCCTCAGTTTTACCCTTGTGGCAGAATAGTGCTCCGCTGTGCATGAACACCACACTGTCTTTGTCCATCTATCTTGTGATGGGCACATAGGCTGTTTGCAAAGTTTAGCTATTGCAAATTGTGATGTTTCAATGTCGAGGTCTTTTATGTCCTTTGTTAGATTGATTCCTAGGTATTTCTTTTTTTTTTTGGATGCTTTTATAAGAGGTATTATTTCACTAATTTCTCTCTCCATGAGTTTGTTATTCCTGTATGAAAGGCTATTGACTGTGTGCGTGTTGGCTTTGTATCCAGCTATGCCACTCAATTTGGTTATTAAATCTAGAAGTCTGTTGGTGAGTTTTGGGGGTCTTCTATGTAGAGTATCATGTCATCCACAAATAATGATAATTTAACTTCTTCCTCTCCCATCCTTATTCCTTTTATTACTTTCTCTTGTCTAATTTTTTTTTTTTTTGTCTTTTTGAGAGAGGGTCTTGCTATGCAATTCAGGCTGGCCTTGAGCTCAGTTTGTAGCCCAGGCTGGTCCCGAACTCACAACAATCCTCCTGCTTCAGCCTCCCTAGTGCTGGGATGACAGGCGTGTGCCACAATGCCTGACTCTCTTGTCTAATTTCTCTGGCTAATGTTTCCAAAACTATATTGAATAAGAGTAGTGACAGTGGGCATCCTTGTCTTGTTCCTGATTTTAGAGTGAAAGCTTTTAGTTTTTGTCTATTTAGAATAATGTTGGCTGTTGGTTTGTCATAGATAGCTTTCATCAGATTAGGATAATGACCATCCAATTTTCTGTAGGGTTTTTATCACGAATGGGTGCTGGACTTTGTCAAATGCTTTTTCTGCATCTGTTGAGATGATCATATGGTTTTTGTCCTGGGGGTCTGTTAATATAGTGTATTACGTTTATTGATTTGCATGTGTTGAACCATCCCCACATCCCTGGATGAATCCTACTTGGTCATAGTATATAATCTCGATGATTTGCTGTATTCTTTTTGTCAGTATCTTACTGAAGATTTTTGCATCTATATTGATTAAGGAGATTGCCCTGCAGTTCTTTGTTTTTTTTTTTTTTTTGGTTGGATCCCTCTCCGGATTTGGTATCAGGATCTTGATTACTTCTAGGAATGAATTTGGGAGTATTGCTTTCTTTTAAGTTTCATTAAAAGGTCTGAGAAATAGTAGTATTAGATCTTCTCTAAATTTCTTGTAGAATTCAGCTTTGAATCTGTTAAGGATGTGCTGGGGGTATAGCTCAGTGGCACAAGCACCTTCCTGGCACATGCAAGGTCCTGAGTTCAGTTTCCGGTACCAAAAAAAAGAAAAAAAGAATCTGTGAGGGCCTAGATTTTTCTTTGTTGGTAAGTTTTTATTTACATCTTCAATTTCATTTATTGATATTTGTTTATTTAGCATTTTTATATCTTCTTGATTCAGCTTTGATAATTCATATGTATCTAGGAATCTGTCCTTTTTTTCTGTATTTTGTATCTTATTAGAATACAAGTTCTTGAAGTAAGTATGGATGATCTCGATTTCTTCAGGATCTGTTTTGATCTCACCCTTTTCATTCCTAATTGAGTGGATTTGAGTCTTTTCTTCCCTCTTTTGATAAGGGTAGCTAAGTAATTTAAAAATAATAATTTTAGGTCCAGGGATATAGCTGAGTGGCCCAAGCACCTGCCTGGCAAGTGCAAGGTCCTGAGTTCAATTCCCAGTACCAATAATAATAATAATAACAATAATAATAATTTTTAACTCTTTTGGGAAAATACATAGAAGGAAAATAGTTGGGTTAAATGGAACTTCTAATTTTAATTGTTTGAGGAATCACCACACTGATTTCCATAGTGTTTCCACCAGTTCATATACTCAACAACACTTTAGAAGGAAGGTCTCCTTTTCCTCAAGGCCTTGCTGGTCTTTGCTCTTATTTGATTTTTTTCATGATAATCATTCTTTTTGGAGTGAGATGGTATCTCAGTATTGTTTTAATCTGAATTTATCTAATGCCTAGCAATGCTGAGCATTTTTCCAGGTGTCTATTCATTTTGATTGCCTATTTTTTGATGTTTTTCTATTTTGGGGGGTCTTTTTTTTTGTTTTTCATATATTCTGGATATTAATCTTCTGTCCAAGGAAAGCTGGATTTTTGTCTCACTACTCCATTGAGTCTACGGCCATACCACCCTGAACACTCCTGATCTCGTCTCTACTCCATTGGTTGTTGCTTGTTTCCTTTGCTTGTGAATAAGCTTTTTAATTTGATATATGTAACCCCATTTGTTGATTCTTGGTATTATTTCTAATGCCATTGGTGTTCTGTTCTGAAAGTCCTTGTCTATGCCTATGTCTTAAAGAATTTTACCTATTTTAACTTCCAGCAGATTGTTTCTGCTTTAATGTTTATATCTTTGATCCATTTTGATTTTAGTTTACTACATAGTGAGAGATATGGATCTAGGTTCAGTCTTCTGTGGATATCCAGTTTTCCCAGCACCATTTATTAAAGAGGCCATCTTTCTTTCAGTGTATGTGTTTGGCCCCTTCATCCAAGATCAAGTAACTGAATGTGCCCAGGGGTGTTTCTGCTTCCTCTGCTCCATTCCACTGGCCCTGGTGTCTAGTTTTGTGCCAGTAACTTGTTACTTTTATCACTGTATCTCTGTAATGTGACTTCACATCTGGGGCTGTGTCCTTCCTGCTGAGTTTTTGTTACCTAGGATTGGTTTCACTATTGTGGGTCTCTTCAGTTTCCATATAAAATTTAGAATAGTTTTCTGTAGATCTATAAGGAATGTGGTTGGTATTTTTGGTGGTCTCTATATAACAATATGGGAATATGGCCATTTTGACTATCTTGGTTCTGCCTATATAGGAGCATGGGGTATCTTTTTATTTTCTGATGTCTTCTTCAATCTCCTTTTTTCAGAGTGATTCAAGCCAGGTGTGGTGGCACACATCTGTAATCCTAGCACTTGGAAGGCTGAGGCAGGAGGATTGTCATGAGTTCAAGACCAGCCTCAGCTACAAAATGAGCTCAAGGTAAGCCTGAACTGCATAGTGAGACTCTGCCTCAAAAAGCAAAAAAAAAAAAAAAAAAAAAAAAA
>PVLD010013713.1:0-54968 GCA_004027595.1 Dinomys branickii | reverse complement strand
TCCTTTTATTTCTCTCTCTTGTCTGATTGCTCTGGCTAGTGCTTCCAGAACTATGTTGAATAGGAGTGGTGACAATGGACATCCTTGTCTTGTTCCTGACTTTAAAGTGAAGGTTTTCAGTTTATGTCCATTTAGTATGATGTTGGCTGTTGGTTTGTTGTAGATGGCTTTGATCAGATTGAGGTAGAGGCCATCTATTTCTATTTTTTCTAAGGTTTTTAACATGAATGTATGTTGGACTTTATCGAAAGCCTTCTCTGCATCTATTGAGATGATCATGTGGTTTTTGTCTTTGACTGTATTAATATAGTGTATTATATTAATTGATTTGCGAATATTGAACTATCCCTGCATTCCTGGAATGAATCCTACCTGGTTGTGGTGTATAATTTTCCTTATGATTCGCTGTAATCTATTTGCCAGTATTTTGTTGAGTATCTTTGCATCTATGTTCATTAGAGAGATTGGCCTGTAGCTCTCTTTCTTGGTTGGGTCTCTCTCTGGTTTTGGTATTAGTATAATACTTGCCTCCAGAAATGTGTTGGGGAGAGTTGCTTCCTTTTCTATTTCATTGAAGAGTTTGAGGAGTGTTGGCATTAGATCTTCTCTAAATGTTTTATAGAATTCTGCTGTGAATTCATCAGGGTCTGGGCTTTTTTTTTTGTTGGTAAGTTTTTAATGACGTTTTCAATCTCATTAATTGATATTGGGTCATTCAGGACTTTTACAACTTCCTGATTCAATTTTGGCAATTTGTACCTTTCTAGGAATGTGTCCATTTCTTCTGTATTTTCTATCCTATGGGAATACAGATTTTCAAAGTAGGTATTAATGATCTTTTGTATTTCTTTTGGATCTGTATTGACTTCCTCTTTTTCATTCCTTATTGCATGAATTTGAGATCTTTCCCTTCTTTTTTTGATAAGGTTGGCTAGGGGTTTATCAATTTTATTTACTCTTTCGAAGAACCAACTCTTTGATTCACTAATTTTTTGTAGAGTTTTCTTCATCTCTATTGCATTAATTTCTTCCCTGAGTTTTATAATCTCCTCCCCTCTTTGGGCTCTTGGTTTGGCTTGTTGCTCTTTTTCTAAGAGTTTGAGGTGTATCATTAAGTTATTTATTTGCTCTCTTTCTATTTTCTTTGTATATGATTTCATTGCTATAAATTTCCCTCTGAGGACTGCTTTCATTGCATCCCACAGATTCCGATAGGTTGTACTTGCGTTTTCATTTATTTGTAGGTAATTTTTAATTTCTTCTTTAACTTCTTGTGTGACCCATTGGTTATTCAGTAGGTTGTTGCCTAATTTCCACGTGTTTATGTGGTTTTCGGAGTTCTCTTTGTCATTAATTTCCAATTTTATTGCATTGTGGTCCGATAATATGCATAGGATAATTTGAATTCTTTTGCATTTAGGTAGATATGCTCTATGGGCTAAAATGTGGTCTATTTTGGAGAAAGACCCATGTGCAGCTGAGAAAAATGTATATTCTGATGTTGTGGGGTGGAACACTCTGTATACATCTACTAAGTCCATTTGTTCACACTTGTGGTTCAGGTCTGTTATTTCTTTGCTGAGTTTCTGTCCGGTTGACCCGTCTCTTTGCGTCAGAGGGGTGTTTAGGTCCCCTATTACAATAGTGTTATTAGTTATTTGATTTTTTTACGTCTGTCAAGATTTGACTTGTAAAGTTAGGTGCTGCATTGTTTGGTGCATAAATGTTTAGGATTGTTACCTCTTCCTCTTGCAGCTTTCCCCTAACTAGTATGTAATGGCCTTCTTTATCTCTTTTGATTGTTTTTGGTTTGAAGTTTACATTGTTTGCAAACATAATAGCTACCCCTGCTTTTTTCTGGGGGCCTGTTGCATGGAGAATTGTTTTCCAACCTCTAACTTTCAACCTATGGATTTCTTTTTTAGTAAAATGTGTTTCCTCCATACAGCATATCGTTGGATTGTGTTCCTTAATCCAGTCTTCCAATCTTTTCCTTTTGACTTTTGAGTTGAGGCCATTTACATTAATGGTTATCATGGTTATATGTTGGCTTATTCTAGTCATGTTATTTACTTGAGGTTTTCCTTCTTTTGCTGACTGTTTAATTATTTGTTCTGTTTAGGAAGTTATTTCTATAGCTGTTCTTGGGATTGTGGTCTCTTTTTTCTCTGTCTAGAATATCTTTTAGTGCTTTTTCCAATGCTGGTTTGGCACTCATGAAGTTCTTCAGTTGTTCTTTGTCGTGGAAATATTTTACTTCTCCATTGAATTTGAGGGATAATTTTGCAGGATATATCAGTCTGGGTTGGAAGTTGTTTTGTCTCAGAATCTGTAGTATCTTGCTCCAAGCTCTTCTTGATTTCATGGTTTCCGTTGAGAAATCTGCTGTGATTCTGATGGGCTTTCCTTTATAGGTGATCTGTTTCATTTCTCTAGCAGCTTTTAATACTGTGTTCTTTTGCTGGATATCTGGGATCTTGACTATTATATGCCTGTGTGTGTTTTTCTTTGGGTTATGGATCACTGGGGTTCTATATGACTCGCTTAACTGAACTTCAGTATTTTTTACCTTGTTTGGGAAATTTTCTGCTATTATTTCATCAAATATTCCTTTTATATCGTTTGTGAGATCTCCTGCTGTTTCACACACTCCTATAATTCGAATATTGTTACGTTTTGCCTCATCTTGCAGCTATTGGATTGACTTTTCTTGTGTCTTCGATGATATCATGAGATTCTTCCTTTCACGCTCATAAGCTGCCATGCTGTCTTCAAGTTCTGAAATTCTATCTTCGGTTTCATTTAACCGGTTTTGCATGCTTTCAGCGTTAGTTTTCAAATCCTGGCATTCTCTTTGGACCTGTTTCATTCTTGGTAATTCATTCCTAAATTGCTCTTGTAACGTTTCCATTTGTTTCCTATTTTCTTCTAGTCTTTTGTCTATTTCTTGTCTATGTGAATGGAACATTTCTTCCATCATTGTTTTCAGCTCGTGTTTTGTCTGAGAAATCATTGCGGGTATGTGGCTTATTTCTGCTTTAAGCTCTTTTATGGCCTGTTGGAGTTGTTTCATTTCGGATGCAATCATTTCATAACTTGAAGGTATGTGGCTTCCTGGTTCCCCTGTATCTTCACATTCAAAACTTGTTCTGGGTGGGGTTGAGTTTTGAGACTGCGTTTTGTTCCTCTGTTTTCCCATTTTTGGGTATCAGATTCAAAATGTGGAGCTATAAATTCCACAGGCATTTCAGCAGGCAAAGGTCTGCTGCAGAGGCTCCTCCAATGATTCCTTCTCTTTGGGAGAATGTCCCTTAAGCTGTCTGCTGAGATTTCTGCTTCTACTCCCTTCCCCAAGTCCTGGCCGGGGCGTATAAACAGCTCGCCGCCCCAGGAGTCTTGCAGACAGGCCACTCAGGTGTTCCTCCCTGGGTGGAGCTCCTTCCCCCCTCACAAATCCCATTGGGGCGCTTAGCTAGCTCTTCCCACCTGGGAGATCCCGCAGTCCTTAAAGCTGCTTGGATGTCACTTGCTGGGCAGAGCTTCTTCCCGATTCAGGAAAAACCGGTTAGAGCGCCCACTTAACTCACCCTGGGATTGTGCAGATAGGAATGCCATTCAGGTGTATCTCCCTGGATGGAGCTTTTTCCCGACTCAGAAATCCCGCCGATCGCAGCTGCTCCAGTTCACGTGGCTCCGGCTGCGGGTGTGGGGTTCTGAGCGGGATCCCAGACCGCTGCCCAGATCAGCGCAGTCTGTCCCAGTAGCGCATTCTCTGAGTTTCCTCTGCTCTGCTGCCTCCAACAAATCCTGGTTACAGCCGCCTCTGAGCCGATCAGGTTCAGGAGCTGAAGGCTTCCTTCCCTCCGCAATCGCTCTCTCAGCTGTACGCGATTTGAATCGAGCTGCGGCCCAAGCGCAGCACCAATCCCTCGGGCGCCCAGCTCTCAGGATCCGCCCATTTCTCACCGCGCGGCTTGTCAGCCGGCCCTTTAATGCTCAGGCCGCGGAGAGCAGCCCGATCAGTTGGAATTTTGCATCCACGGACCGGGCACCCACGCACAAAGGATCGGTCTCTGGGAGAGATTCCCTCTGCTGCTCACCTGGTCACCATCTTCCTGGAAGTTCCTGAGGTTCAATCTTGTATTGCTGGTGTTCCACACAGCATAAACAGCTGCAGGTTTACTTCATGCAGTTTTACAGTTGTTTATAGTAAATGTGTTAGCGGGGAACCAGTCATTACATTACAGCTAGAAGCAGAAGTCTGGGAAATTATTCCTGTATAATGTTAAAAACTAAAGAAAACAGGCACAGTAGCACATTCCACTGCTCTGGCTGAGGTAAAAGGATCGCAAGTTTCAACCTAGCATGAACTGCTTAGCCCTATCTGAATTAAAAAACAAAAACAAAAACACGGTTGGGGACACAGCTCAGTTCAAAGGCCCCAAGTTTAATATCCAATATGAGGAGAATAAAAGATACAGGAAAGTTTCTCCAACAGAAGACCAGCAGTAACAAACTTTATTAACTCTTTTCTAGAAACTCTGCTACTGGTCAGATACCAGTCATTTCATGTGGAACACATAAACTTAAGAGATCTTCTCTGCAGAGGGGTAAATTTGAAATGAGTTCTAATAATTGTTAGCAGAAATAGATAAGAGAAAATGAAACTGAGATTTTGTTCAAGTATAATAAAAAAGATGTAGACCACTGTGAAGCACAAAACAGCTTATGAATAAAGGATTTTTTATAATGATGGAGACATTTCTGATTGCAAAAAAACTATTCCATGTAACAGGATCATTAGGACTCCTGATTGCAGTTTATAAAATTTATATCACATACATGAAAATGCTAGTTAGATAATTAAAGGAAAACATTTCACTAAAACACAACAAGGTTTGTTTCTCATCATGAAAGTTTTGCCTTTCATCATGGGGAACCCAATAATATTTCTCAGTGGATGGTTTCAACCTGAGAAGAAAATAAATATATACAATCACACTGCTTCTTACTTCTAATGTCATCATTTCAGGCCAGGGATGTAGCTTAGTGGCAGTGTCTGCCTGGCAAGTACAAGGCCCTGAGTTCTATTCCCAAGATCAAAAAAGAAAATAGTAAAAAAAATAAATAAAGCTCACACTTGCAGTTTGAAAGGTACATAAATTGGGATACTTAAAGAGTTTGAAATACACTGATATATACCTGGCACATCAGGCCACATCTCTACTTTGAAGTAGGTCCTATTTCCCTCACTATTTGCCAACACCCAGGACTAAGCTTTAAAATACAGGAGAAACTGGCCATAGTGGCACATGCCTGTAATCCCAGAACTCGGGAGGCTGAGGCAGGATTGCCAGGAGTTCAAGGCCAACCTGGGCTACACAATGAGTTCAAGGCCACAATACATACATACATGCATGAGATTCTAAATGGTGCTACATGTTTTCATTCATTCTTACTGCACCTTAGATTCTCTTAGATAGGGAAAGGTAGCGTTTAGCTCCAAGTAGCACACAAAGTAATTTAAACCCACAGATCAGAAAGGCTCAACAGTGATACTGCTGTGACTGGACATGGTTTAGAGTCTCCCTTAAGGTTTTAGGTGCTGAAATTAATCCTTACTGAAAGGATTAAGAGGTAGAATGTTAAACCAACTATGCTACTTAAAAGGTGGCACCTTTGGGAGAAGATCAGACTTAAATCATTAGGGTGGTGCCCTCAGGATTAAATCCAGGTGACTTGATAACAGTGAGAGCTACAGATGAGATACATCTACACACATGCTCCCCCCGTGCCATGTGACGCCCTGTGGGCCAGGCCGGGAAGAAGGCCGCAGCGTAAAGTCTCATCTTGACTGGCTCTGAGATCTGCTGCAGGGATTGGTGGAGCACCCTTCTGGGTTTGGCTGGGGGGCCATGAAGGCATGGCCCTGAGGGTTTATGTCTGATCTTTGCTCCTTCTCTTTGGCAATGTTCTCCTGCTCTGGTTTCCAGCTTCCATGAACTGAGTATCTGTGCTGTCATGGCCAGCCACTATGGTGTTGCTGCCCTCAAAATCTACTGACCAGGGATTAAATGCCCTGAAACATGAGCTGTACATATTGGGGAAGGGGAGTTGTGGCTATGGGGATAGTGTCTCAATGCTGGGGAAGCTGACTAATACAGAGGTCATGATCAGATATGGCCTACGCCTTAGGCCTCCAGAACTGTGAGCCAAAATAAGCCACCTTTCTTCATAACTCCTTCATGCTATAATGTGTTATTAACAGAAGAAGGCAAATGAAAACAGATATGAACAGTGCTGGGATAAAGACTACAGAAGCAAATCAACCAGAAAAGTAGATTTAATTCTTTAAGTTCCTAATAGGTGCCTGAATAATTTCACTTTATCTTTCATTAGTTTTGAAGATCATGAGATATAATTTATAATTATTTGTATACAGTGAAACAGAGAGCTTTGTAGTTATATAAAATTCAAAACTAAATAAAAGCAGTATCACACAACTGCTACAGTTCAAGTTTATCCCCCAAACGATCATGTGTTAGAAGATCAGTCCTCAGTAGTATCAGAAGGCAAAAGAACCTTTAAGAAGACAGACAAGTTCTTGAGACTAAACCATTACAAAAAGACCCAACAGACAAGTTCTTGTGACTAAACCACTACAAAAAGGAACATTCAAGGGCCGGGGATATAGTTCAGCGGCATAAGCGCCTGCCTGGCAAGTACAAGGTCCTGAGTTCGATCCCCAGTACTGCAAAAAAAATAAATAAATAAAAAAGGAACATTCATGCCTGAACTTTTCTAGCTTGCACCAATTTCCTTTTCTCATGTGTTCTCTCTCTCTCCCGTCTGCACTCATAGCAACCATGGTGTGATCTGCTCCTTTATGAATAGCCAGAATGCCCTCACTAGAACCCACCACAGGTAGGGACCATGAGACATGCTGTTTAACCTCAAGAACTGTGAGCTAAATGAATCTGTTTTTTATACAGTACCCAGCCTCTGGTATACTGTTAAAGCAACAAAAACATAAATGGGCTATTATTTTCAAGGATCTACATCAGGGATTGTCAGGCAGGCCTGTGGACCACTTTAGGCCTACCGTCTGTTTTTGTAAATACAGCCTCTTGTTGTGTTCTGTGGGACACAACCACAGCCACTCACTGACATATCATCTATAACTACCTTCCAGCTACAATGGCAGAGTCAAGTAGTTGTGAAAAAGACTTTCTGGCCTGCAGAGAGTAAAATCACTTTAAATGTGAAGTTTGATGACCCTGATTCAAGTAACTGCCTATATTGTTCAATTCAATATAACACTACAAAGTATTTGTGTTATACAGACTTGACAATATGTATATACCAGTCTAAACAGAAGAAAAGTCCAATTTCAATTAGGACTACAGGGGTACAAATGCTTTTCTATATACAGAAATAACATTTTATAAGGCTTTAAAGAACATATATGTGAGGGTCTTGATGAAAAGTCTAAAATACATATTTATATACATAGTAATGCTAATTTTCCCTCCCAGGATAACTGGAATTTCTGTTCACAAGAACATGACTTATACTACTAAAGGGTGGCTGCTGGGCAAGCAGTGAATTCTAAAACATGTACATCACATTTAAAAAGCAGAAACTGCACACACTGCTCACCTGGAGGCGTGTAGGCATCCATCGAGGTCTGCACAACCAGGGATCTACGTTTGGAAGGCATAGGTACTGCCATCTTCCTTTCTTTGTGTTTAGCAAGAGCTGCTTGAACAGCCTCTGTGTGAACATCTAGAAACCAAGAGAGAGCCCAGTTACTCCAGTGTTCAGTCAAGATCCTGAAGGAGCCAGCCTTTTTCCTTCCTGTCTGCACCTGAGGCACAGTGTACCTTCCTACTAAATCAGATAAGCAGATGGTGGGAAGGAAAGAAGCTGGACCTACCACTTTCAAAGTTTCTGTAGAAAGACTTTAAAATTCATTCATGGACTTAATTATTTGTTCTACTACTAAAGAATCTATAAAGAACAAAGCACTGGCTCTAATATGCTGTGCTACTTTTCTTAAGGAACACAGACTCTGATCTTTGGCTATTTCTCCAGGTCACATGTTGAAGCCTTATAATTCATTCCAATATTCTGTTGTGGGGAGGATGCGCACTATATCACCTGTTAGTAATGGGCAGAGCTTACACTTACTGAATGCTCAGTTATGGGCCAGGTACTGTTGTCAGGCATTTTATGGACATTAACCCATTATGTCGAGTCCACGTTGACTTACTGAATGTCTGCTTTAAAAGGCAGTATCCTATGTCCTAAGGATCCAGTGTAAGAAAGAGGCAGACACTGTGCCTCATTCTGTGTACTTTCTGTGAGGTCATGGATGGCAATCTGACACCACAGGGAATTGAAGCAGGATATAACATAGATGCATGGGGTGGCTAGTCAGAATCCTCAAGTCAGAGAGCAGCTCTCAGTGTGAAATCTGGAGCCACAGAGAGTCCAATTTCCATTTCAGTGGAGTCTTTCTGACAGCTGTGGAGGAGACTGCAGGAGATGCTAGGAACCAGTTAGAAGTCATAGTCCAGACAAGACACCCATCATGATATTCTCCACAATTCTTAGGAGGGTGTACTATGGTTATTCTTATTTCCTAAACAAGCAATAAGAGGCTATAAAGCCTCCCCAAGCTATCAAACAGGTGAGCTGTACAGCGAGAAAACGAACCCAGGGGTGACCACCTCTAAGGCCCTCACCTCCATCACATTTATGCCTTCGAAAACAGTAGTGCATTTTATGAACTGCAGACATGTTATTCCATGAAATCTTTCCAACCCTAGTTAATCTAGTTCTTTGCTAGCTGGTACCAGAAAACCCAGTTTACATTTTAGAGCAGGGCTCAGTCAACTGCAGCCTGTGGGCCATAATCAGCCTTCAACTCTTTTTGTAAACAATGTTTTACTGAGAAACAGCCACATCACTGATGTACGTATAGTCCATGGCTTCTTTCCCAGCCTAAAAGCAGGGCTGAATATAGTGACATGGGCCACAAAACCCAGAACAAAGAAAATATTTGTCATCTGGCCTTTTACAGAAAACATTTGCCACTCTCCATTTTAAACTATATTGTATACCACATAAAATGAACTTATTATATTGTTTTATCTTTTAAGCTTTGGGGTGCACTACTTTTCTCCTCAACTACACTAAGTACTTTTAAGACAAAAACTTAAGTTTTCTGGTCATGTTTTTATTAAATTCCCAAATCAAAAAGTGAAAACTGACTGGCATGGATTCATGGCCTAAAACTTAAGGCTTACCAAATGTGGTAAGAAAGAATATTAACTTTCCACTTTCAGTTTTGTATGTTCCTTCCAAAACTTTTCAGATATAACCTCATATTTATAGAAAATATGCAGTAACACAGATGATTCCCATTTAAGTTCTACGCAGACTCCTCAACTGCTTACATTTTACCCCACTGCTTTCTCTTGGCTCCCCGCTTCCTCTCCATATAGTGTTTTCTAAATTATATGAAAAGAAGTTGCAGACACCATGGTCTTCTCTATCTAAAAGTTTCAAAGTACTTCCTAAAAACAAGGATATTCTCTTACATAACAAAAACTTTCCTCGAAATACGGAAATTTAGCAATGACCTAATACTATTACCTAATCCAAAATTTATATTCAATTAATGTTAATTACCCCAACAATTAGCTTTATAATTATTTTCTCTTGGAATCTATGATCCAACCCAGCATAATTGATTGCTCTTATTTGTCACATATTTTTAACCTCACTGAATCTGTAACTAACTCAAATTTTCTAGAAATTGGAAATTTTAAAGAGTCATTACTCTGCACCTTGTCCTTCAATTTGGGATATATGCTGGTTCCTTGTAATTAGATTCAGGTCAGGCATTACAGCAGATACATCAGACATTCATCCTTTACGAATTATATTAACTGATCAGTTAGTTAAAGCAGTGTCCTTCAGGGTTGTCTACCACAGACTGAGAAGCAGTCTGATACTAGATACTTTGACACTATAAATATTTTCTGTTTTTCAGTAATTGTTCAACTTTTCTACATCCTCAGATTAAAAGATAGCATTTTAAGCAAAACAGAATTAACCACAACTTTTGAAAATGCTTATATTTTTCTCCACGGAGAAAATTTGTTATTAGCCATGCCCACAGTCAAGGTTCTTTTGAAAAACTTGCTATACAATTGTATCTTGTATATAATATCACTTATTACCAAATCATATGATTTTTTTAAAATTTTAAGTAATTTTTTCAAGATTCCTGAGTAGTGACTATTTTAAAGAGAAAAACGGTTATGCAGCTTACCCCATCAGGCAAGTTATATTTTTAACTTAAATCAATCATTTTAGAAGGGACGAATACAGACAAATACATTTTAAACCACTGTGAAGTTTTTCCATAAAGGCAAAAGATTTTGCAAACTGTCATACTATACACTACTAAATTTTTTTCCATGAAAATAGTAAAAGAATATTTTAAATCACTAAGAGACTAGCATGCCATTGCCAGGAGCTGCTCCTTTGGATAGAAGTAAAAAATGAGGAGTTCACCTACAGCTAACCTGCAGGAGCCAGTTAATACGAGGAAAAAATAAACAATGCTGTAGCTATGGCAACATCAGATTCAACATCAAAGCTGAGCAACGCATAAACCAATGTAGTAACTAAATACAAAGCTATTTTCAAAAAGGCAACTCCATTTTACTTTAACCACAAATAGCACGTAAATGTTTAAAAACATATATAACACCCAGAACATTCTATCAGACTACTGTATACATTGAACAGTAATGTTAGGAAAACTGAGATAATCACACTGCCCTCCCGAACTGTAACCCAGGCTCTGTCCCTGCAAACCCTTAGCATGTTCCTCCAATCAAAATAAGACAAAGATGAGGGAAAAGATGACTTCCTATTGCTGAAGACCAGCTTCTCAAGCATGTAGAGTAATTTACGTCCCTGCAAAACTGAGTAATAATGTCTGAGTCAGATTTACCTCCCCATGTTAAAGTGATGCACTGTTTATTTAATAATGCCAGTCAAACCTTAAATACACAACCCAAAGAGAAGTGTTAAACAATTACCACTTTAAAAATAGGATTAGATGACGGTCCTTCTCTGTGCAAGGAGGATTTGAAATACGACAAAAACGGGGAGAATCAAACACATGCAATTGATTCTTCTGATTATCCCAGCTTTGCTTCTTCCTATTGTTCTCAAAAAAGCTGACACACTTCTTGGTCCCAAGTAGAAAGAAAACACCCAATACCGCTAGTGATGAAAACTTCTGAGATGTCCAGCTCTAAACCTGCAAGTCTAATAGCCACAGTGTCTATGCTATAGGTGAATTAGGGAGAAGAGGGTTGATGCTGCGGGTGAATGGGGAGGAGACAAGAGTGAGATCTGACCACAGGGCAAAGACGAAATGATGAAGTCTACCTTCTGCAGGGACCAAAACCACAGGGTCATGGCGGAGACCACTGGCCAGTCTGAGTGCTCTAGATGCAAGGAAGGGACAGTACAGGAAGAACACACATGATTACACAGGAGCACTGGCTAAGAATGGAGGAAAAACTGACTGTTCTTAGCATCAACTCCCCTCCCCAATCAATCCTAAAAGAGCCATAACATTGAGAACTTTTCAGAAAATATGGTAACACGGGTAAATAGGTTGCTACAAAACAAATCTTCCCTTTATTTTCATAAAATGAGCCTATGAATGAAATTTAGCAGCTGTGATGCATCAAAATCCCATTAAAGCACTTGATTAAATGTCCCACAAAATCTTAATTACAAATGTTCTGGATACAATTTTTACCCAAGCACATCAATTAGAGACTAGAGAGGCTGTGAAAGGGAAATAATGAGAAATGGAAATCTCCTACTTGTGCAGATGTAGTGGGCAGGGTGACATACACGTGAATGTCACAATCTCTTTTTTAACCAGAGTCTACAAGTGTCCATAAGGCATTCACAAGATTTGTTGATCACAGTGTCAAGAACTCCAATTACTGTGTGAAATACTACAAATAACTGAAAACATAAAAATCACAGTGGAAGAGAACAATTAGGCTCTATAGTTGGAAGTTTACAGTTTTTCAGCATGGAGATCTGTTATTTCCTAGGTGTCAATACAGACAAGTACCAAAAACTAGCCAAAGAAGTTTTAGCCTCTGGAGAGGCTAGTAAGTGGCAGCTTATACTTTTGTGTAAATGGTTAAATCATTTCAGTTTCAAATCTCAAAGTGACAGTATATATCATCAAATTAAAGAGAAAGAGAGTAAACATATAACCAAAGAAGAAGTGAATTAGAAAAGGATCCAGGAATTAAGTTGGTGGGGGTGGACTATAGGCTGCCAGAGGACAAACACAGCAAGGGTGTGACATACTGGGCACAACGTGGAAGCTTTAGAAGCACTGATTGTACTGTGCCGCCTCAAGGAGAATGTGCTGCCTTCTAGGGGCAAGGAGGTTCTCTGGCAAAACTGGTCCAAGGTGTGAAGGCTGCTGGCAACCAAGAAAAGCAGGAGAGAGAAAAGTTGGACATCCTGCAGAGAACACCATGACCAAACTGTAAAGCCCTTGCTCATCAAGCATCTCCCAGACTCCAGTAACAGTTTAACAAAATAAGTAAAGGGCTCAGAGAAGGTAACAAAGGATGAATTTGGAGCTGAGCAGCAATAATTTGATAGTAACCCATTTGGTGACACAAAGTAAATCTTTCCTGTTTGTCTTCTCTGCTAGAAGGGTTGATGAGTTATTCATTTAGGGCTTTCATTCTAATAAGCCAAAAATATTCAGCTAGGAAGAGAAAGGATTTAAGATCAGTTTCATGCAGCACTGAAGAAACAGATCACTACTGTCAGTAAACAATCTGTTCCAAACTTCTTGTGTTTATAGCGCTGGACAAATTACGTTAAGAGATAATTCTCCAGCAGAATTTCAGAGCGCAGAAAATGACAATAAACCACTTACCATGTCATACAGTGCTGGAGAAAAGGGAACTATTATCTCTTTTTGCAAGACCTTATTAAAAGTTTAGTACTACAACGCAAGCATTATGTACCATTCCCTAGATACCTTAATTTTCTGGAAACATCTCTTCCTAGAACAATCAGTGTTCATGACTGGTTTGTAAACCTACTCTGTCTCTTTTTCTCTTACTGAGTGGAGAGATAGAACTTTCCCTATTCTTCGTCTTGTGATAATTTATCTACCTACAGCTCCCTAGGAGGTACAGTCTGAACTTTCCATTTAATTCCACAAACTAAGATTCTGTATTACAGAGAGGGAAGCTACAAGGGATTTAGCAACACAAAAAGTATCCATTTTTCTAGAGAACAGCGCATACTGGATTAGGAATCTGTTTCTGCATCAGAATCCTGGCTCTATCACTTACCAGCTGCATTGACACTGAGTAAAATTTTAACCCCTTTGAGCTTCACTTTAATCACTGTAGAGTTGCCAAGAAAAATTATGTAAAATACAAACAAGCAAATCACTAGGTACCTGTCTCACAGCAGCACTCAAGCAGAGTTATTCCTATTAATTTTATTGAAGCAATACATTTATTATTACAGTGAGTCTGCAAAACAGAAAAAGCCTAGAGGGATTAGATTGTTGAGTGACCCCACCTTATCCTCAGGTACAGTACCATGAGTTCTTGGAGCACTGCTACCGTGGAGCACACACTCACTATAGTCACTCGGGTAATGTGGGCTTATCATGATGTGATCCTTCATGCATGGCCATACACAAGACAAACCTACTAACACCACATTACACACCAACAAAGAAGCCAGGCAACAGTGCCCATTCTCTCCTTATAGGACCCACTGAACAATACCACATCAATCACCTATAGCCTCTAATCTATGCCTTAAAGGTAAACTCCATCCCCATAAAACAATCACTGAGTTATATATCAGTCTTCGCTTTTCATGAGACATTCATCTTTTGACTGACTCTCCATGTTAAAAGCCTACATATGGTCACTGGACACATGTAAGTTATGTAAGTACTGAATAGATAACCCCACTTTCCTTTTTGCCTTGAAAATAGATTACAATTTGTTTCACTCTGGAAAGCATTAGTATTATGAAAAAGATACCCAATTCAAGGGGCAAAAATATAATAAAGTGGTATAAGAAAATGGAACACCTTCAGCCTCTGAGTAAAAGCTGAAGATGTCCCATCTCTTATTGTGGATGTCACTACTGCTGTAACTAGTATTCTAGAATGTTATATGTACCTATGAACTTAAATATTAAGTTGGTATTTCTTTCTTCCCCTTCTCTCACCTATAGTCCATTCCCTAGAGTTCCTGTTATTCTCAGAGTTCCTAATATTATACAGAGAGTTAGGGGTCCAGTGTCGCCAACATCAAAGACAAGAGTAAATCAACATAAGAGAATGTTTCTCCAAAGAATAAATGCAGCCTTAATAGCACAGCATTTAAGACCCACGAGACTTACAGCCAGATTGCATGGGTACAAATCCCAGTTCCTCTATGTGGCCTTGGGCAAGTTACTCAACCTATGTGTGCTTCACTTTCTTTAGGTGCAATTTAGGAATAATAAGAGCACTTGCTCTAAAGGTAACTATGAGGATTAAATGAATTAGTACATTACAGGGCTCAGGGCAGACCCTAACAAGCGGTAAACACTCAACTTTTTAGAACTTAACCTGACACTAATTATGATTCATATAACCTAAGCCTACGAAAGACCATACATGCAGTTTTCCCGATTATTAGTATCTTTCATTAGTTTGATATATTTGTTGTAATTAGTAAGACAGCAGTGATGCACTGGTATTAAATAATAACCATAGGGTTAATAAGGTTCATTTTTGGTATTCTGGTTTTGGTAGGTTTCAACAAATGTGTAAGTGACCTGTACCCGACATGGTACTATCACACATAACAGTTTTGTTGGCCTAAAAATCCTCTATGCTCTGTGCATTCATTCTCCTTCCCTCTTCATAACCTGTCAGCCACTCATCTTTTTTATTGCCTCAGTTTTGCCTTTCCAGAACCTCATATAACTGGAATCGTTCAGTATGTGGATAGACTTTTCAGGCTGGCTTCTTTCACTCAGTAATTAGTATGACTATACACATCCTCCGTTTTTCCTTGGCTTAACAGCTCATTTCTTAGCACAGTTTGGATATATCGCTGTTGGCTATACTCCACTTTTTGTATGTATCAGTTTACCCATTCTCCTGTTGTCTTTTCTTCATTCCTGGGACAAAATACCCAGTACCCACAACTTAAAGGAGAGGCTTGTTTTGGTTCACAGTTGGTACAGGTTTTAGTCCATAGTGGGCAGGCTTCAAGGCAGGGTGGCATGGCAGACAGGAAGCAGAGCACTAAGACATAATCCTCCCAGACATGTCCACAGTGACCTGCCTCTTCCAACAAGGCCCTACCTCCTAACAGTAAGTCAGCTATCAGGTCCCTCGACTCCAGTTACCTTCCAAAGCTCCTGTAATCTTTAGGACAACATCTAGTTAGAAACCATAACACCTGTCAAAGGACAAGTTTAGTTGCTTCTAATTTTAGCAATTAGTGGGACCACGTTTTTGACTCCTTTAGGTAAATATGAAGGAGCACAGTTACTGGATCACACAAGAGCACACTTAGTTTTATAGTTTTATAAGAAACAGTACACTGTTTTTCTAAGTGACTATACCACTCTGCACTACTGCCCGTAATAACTCAGAGTCCTTATTGCTCCACATCCTTACCAGCATTTTATATTTTCCCTGTTTTTAAGGCTTTGTAATTCTAATGGTATCTTGTTATAGTTAAATGGTATTTTATTATTATGTTAGCAAGGCATTTCCTTGCTAACATGTAGAACATCTTTTCTATGCTTATTTGTGCCTGTGTATCTCTGTCAAAATGTCTATTCAGATCTTCTGCCTACTTTTTAATGTGACTGCTTTCTTACTCTGAAGGTTTTAAGAGTTCTCTTTATACTTTAGGTATCCCTAATTTATCAGATGTGCTTTTGCAAAGATTTTCAATTCTCATCTGGGTTAATGAGGTGTGATTCAAAAATATGGTGCATGTTTAAATTTTATATTATAGTAGAAGATCCACTGCCATTAATCTTCCTCAGAATACTTCCTCCTGTCTTATCTCAAACACACTTAGCCCAGCCTTCTTCCTACTTTCTAAAACAGTTCTGGAAATCCTTTCATGAGTGTCTTTAGTTGCACTGCCGTGGCTGCCTGACATCTCAAATTAGTTTAAAAGTGATCATGTTTCATGATCATTTTGACTCTGGAGAAGAGCCTGAAGTCACACAGTGCCAGACCTGATGCATAAGGTAGATAAGGACACACAACCAACAGTGTTTTCACAAGTTTGCCTTTCCACTGCATGGTACTGAGCAGCAGCGTTCACTGTATGTCTGATCATACCCTATAAACATACCAAAGGGCGGTTCCAGAAATGCTTCAAAAACATCAAGCACCACGGGAGAAATGTGTTTAAGGCCGAGGGAGTATTCTAAGGGGAATTAATAGCAGTGTGTCTTTTACTGTAATAATATTTTTAAGGTAAAAATTCGCTGTATATTTGAACTGCCTGTTGCATCTTTTCATTTCCTTAACTGAGTCTTTCTCAGAACAAATGTTTCCAGTTTTAATGAAGTGCAGCTCACCAATTTTTTTCTTTCATAGATTGGGCTTTTGGTATTGCATCTCCAAATTGTCCCTAAGCTGAGGTTCAATTTGTTAGTCCTCTATGCTAGCTTCTGGGAATCTTTTAATTTTGCATTTTACATGTTACATTTTTTACATGTTTTATGACCCATAACATTGTTTATCTTAGTGACTATTCTGTGTGAACTCAAGAATAGGTATTCTGCAGTTTATGAACTGCTCCATATATGCCAAATTAAATCTACTTGATTGATGGTGCTGTCCAGTTCATCTACTGATTTTATGCTGCTGAATCTGCCAATTATAGAAATAGGGATGCTTAACTCTTCTACTATCACAGATTTATTTGTCACAGACTTTTTTCCTGATCATGTTTTATACATATTTATCTCATAGTTTGATGTTCTGTTGGGTGCATATTACCTTTAACGATTCTTCATAGAAAAGCAACCCCTTTACCATTATGTTCTGTTTCTCTTCATCCCTGATAATTTTCCTTGTTCTCAAGTCTGGTAGGTACTTTGATGAGTGTTACAATGGCAATTCTTTCCATTCTTTTTATTTTTATCTACATATGATTGTATATTAAAAGTAGATTTCTTATGGGTTTTGCTTTGTTAACCATTCAGAAAATCTCTTATTTGTTGTATTTAGATCACTGAAGAATAAATGATTATTGATACTTGGATTAGTATCTACCTATTTATTAATTTTATTTGTATTTGTTACCATTTTAGTTTTCCTTTTTTGCTATTTTAAGTTTTAGTTGAGCATTTTATATGATCACTTTTTTTCCTCTTCTCTCACTGTATCAATTATACTTCATTTTTACACCACTGCTTTACTGGTTATCCTTGAGTTGACAACACATGCTTGGAATTAATCCAAGAGCACTTTCAAATCATATTATACTACCTCACGGATGGTGTTAAGTACTTGAGACAGGGTCTCCCCATGTAGTTTAGGCTGGTCTTGAACTCATTATCTAGTCTGGACTGGTCACGAACTTGTGGCAGTCCTCCTGCCCCAGCCTCCCATGATCTGAGATTACAGGTATGTGACATCACAACTGCCTAACATAGTATTTCATGATTCTTTCTCCTGTTCCCTATCACATTGCTTTCATTCATTTCACTGATATACATGATGTAATCACCCAATATGCTAGATTTGTTACTTTGAACAAATCTTCACCTGTTAGGACATGAATGAGAAAAGATTCTATTTTTATTCTCATTTATTCCTTCTCTAGCACTCTTCCTTTTCCTCATGTAGAACTTAATTTCTGACCTACCCATGCCTCGTCTATAGATGATCAAAGGTATTCAGTTCTACAGTTTTTAGTTTCTAGCATTGCCTGTTGACAGTTTCTTAGCATTTACATCTGTCTGCTAACATTATACATCTCCAGCTCTGGTGACAGCTTGCCCCATGGCCTTAGTTCTTTGACGGGTTTAGAATGAGTCGATTTTTCAGTTTGTTTAATTTTGCCTTTGTGAGAATGATCATAATGACTTTCTAGTTCCTTCCATAAAAAAGCTATGTATCCTTGATTTCATTTTATCCTTTTAATATTTTCTCATTCCTATTCTCATTCCTATGGATTTTTTCCCTTACCTCTAGGGACTGAAACCAGGACCTTTGAACTGAGCTACATCCTGGCCTTTCTTTTTATTGTGAGACAGGGTCTCAATAAATTGCCCATGTTGGTCTCAGATTTGAGATCCTCCTGCCTCGGCATTGCAGAGTGCTGAGATTATATGTGTCCATCAGCACATCTGGATTTTTTTAACATCGTAAGTTAAAAGCCTGTTCTTTTATTTTCCAGGATTGCTACTTACTGAATATAAATATTTTAGATTCATTTTCTACTCATTTCCAAGTATCACTTTCATTGCACATGACAAATTTTGGTTCACCACTTTTTCCCACATGTAATACTACACAACCCTTTTAACCTATTCCTGCTTTCAGCCAGAAATCCACTTCATTTCAAAGAATCTGTGTCTGCTCCGTTTTCACTTCTGGCATTTCTTCCATAAATGGATAGGCACAAATGCAGAGATTAACTTCACTTGTTTAATGTTGGGTAAACAGACATTTATGCCCTTTTATCTTTATTTTGTGTTTTCTCTCCACAGGTATAGCCTTAACCCAAGAGCAGTTCCTCTGCAGTGGAACTATCTGCTGAAAGGCAATGTCCATACCAGCACTGTTCAATATGGTAGCCACTTGCTCTCAGAGGTGACTTGCTTATCAGAAGAACAGAATTTTAATTTCACCTTCATTGATTTAACAGGTGCCACGTGGGTACCAGCTACCACAGTGCATAGTACAACCCTCCCCAGATGGAGCCTGTGAATTTCACTGTGGATACTGAGCTAATGCTACAGTCTAATTTCATTCCACCATGTGGATTCTCCTCTCCTAGCCTGCCCATCATATTCAAAAACCAAAATAATACTGTATTAGTTACAAACAATAATGAAAAAATTGAGTTCAGAGAATAGAGGTCACAGGGTAGGAATCTCATTAAAGTTAGTAAATCCAAGTTGACTCAAGATAGATAAATCTCCCCAATCCATGAAATTAAATATAACTATATATCTCTAAATTTCTCTCTCACTTATAGGGCATAGCAGAATGTTCAGTACACAATCTATTTGAATGTTTGTTGAATGAATCAGTACTAGGATACAAGCCTATTTCCAAAGCTGAACATTGCCAGATTCACACTTTAAGGCGCTATCATCACAATAAAATTAACTTAAGGGATGGGTTCAGATGTTAAACCTTCTACTTCTAAAGGTTCTAATTCTCAACCTTAAAAAAAAAAAGATCTATTCTTAAAATACTCTAAACTCCTAAACAATGCTGAAAACCTTAACTTGGGCTAATAGGATTATTAGCATTTTTATGTTTACTGTGTTAGGAAGTAAACTGAAAAACTTTCTTAAAAAATGCAAGACTTCATAACCACAGAACGTATTGGCTGTCAGAGCAAAGCCAGTATCACCTGTCCTGCAGCCACTAGAAAACCTTACTGTATGCTCATCAAAGGAACAGGATGCAAAGAAGGCCAACAACATGATAGGGTTATTTGGAAAATGGTTTGAAGTCACAGATACCCTGAAAGGGTCTCAAGCTTCCCCAGGAACCTATAGGTTCTGAGGTTTCCCACCCTTGAGAAACAAGAAGGTCCGCTACAGTCTACTGCAAAGGAAAGCAGCACTCAGACAGAAGATCCTGATCATTAAAGTAGCAGCTCCTGCTGTCCACGCACATACAAAACATGAGATAGCAATTTAAACTGCATCTAAACTCATCTCAGAGAAAAAATAATTCTAGCCATATGAGGAAATAGTACGCTACATTTGAGTTTTAATATTCTTATTTGTCATAGTTGGTCTTGGCTACAACGATACAAAATGTATCTCAAGATTTTCTAAGGTTTTGGGGAGAGGCTGTTTAACACAGTCAGTAATTAGCTCTAATTTAGACTTCATATAGTAAAAGTAATAAAATGCTGAATACAGTCTGATGTATCACAGGCCCCCAACACGTGCCTCTTCACCTACTTCTTCATTGACTCTGCAAATCAAATTGAAGTCCTTCTTCCAAAAGAAAATACAAGAAGGGATAGTCTATTGTAAAGAACTTTAGTTACAGTACGAGTTTAGAAATCAAATGGAAATACACAGCCAGGGCAGATTACGTTTGAGACTATGTGGCTGACTTGATTGTTAATCAGATCAATTATCTAATAGGTAATAGAACTGCTTCTTAGCTAACATAATTTTGTCACTGGAGCAACCAACGTAGCTATATAGCAAGATAAATGGTCAACAAGTTTCAGAAGCCAAATCTCTTAATAAGCCACAAACCTTTGACTTATACTTCCACATTGGCTCAAGGGAAAATAAACCAGAAAATATGTGAATGTGTATGCTGGAAATAGGCTAAAATAAGCTCCTCTTAACATATATCTCACTTGCGAATCTATGTGTGAGCATATACTCTGTGGAAAGTAAATTATAGCATGAAAGTAAGATATGTAAGTTAAGAAAATTCACAGCTAGACACCTGTGACAATAATAAATGTCCTAAACTATGGTGCTAAGGCTGTCAAAGGGCCCCCCAAAATTATCAGGGCCCTTTTTGCTTTGCTTTTACTATAGCTGCCATGATATATGAAGGGGAGACTTTTGAGGCTGGTGATAGAAAATGAGATTTCCCCCAGCTGAGATTTCAAAAGTTCATAGAAGGATCACATGAGTATGGCTCTTCTATATGCAAATCAAAGTGATTATTTATACATAAAGAGTAGGAAGAGGCTGAGGATATAGCTCAGTGGAATAAGCGCTTGCCTAGCAAGCGCAGGGTCCTGAGTTCGATCCCCAGTACCGCAAAAAAATAAATAAATAAATAAAGAGTAGGAAGAAACTTAAAACTGAAATAGTATACATGGAAGACCTGCATCTTCCATTATATCTCTCATGACATTTATTTCATAGAATCCTCTACATAGTATGTTAATAACTGAGGCAAATTACATCTTTAACAGAAACTTTAATTCTCTAACGACACAGTAATTGATACAGAAAGACCAGCATCTGTGAAGGTGTGCCACTGAGGTATCCAGTAATCACCCTTGATGCTCCTTCTCACACACTGCTATGTTACCTCAGCATTCAGGTGTGACTGCTATTACAGGCTGAGTATCCCTCTACAATATGCTTGAGACCAGAACTGTTTCTGATTTTCAGGATTCTTTTTTTTCAGGTTTGGGAATATCTGTATACACATAATGAAATATTTTCCAGAATAGAATCCAGTGTCTAAGTAAGAAATTCATTTGTGTTTTATTTAGACCTTATACTCATATTCACAGATTAATTGTTCTTAGTGTACTGTTGTAACATCATACATAGTCAGGTGTGAAATTTTCTACTTGCAGCATAATGTAGGTGCTCAAGTAGTTTCAGATTATGGAGCATTTCAGACTAGGAATGCTCAACCTGTATCTTTTCAACATTTTCAATCTGATTATACTGACTTATAGCTCCTAAACACGTACCATTCTCAGGCATTCAGGGTCTTTCAGATTCCTCCGCCCCTAATCCATGCGCTACAATGCCACTGAAGTCATTTTCAAACTCAAAACTGGCTCCCACAGTGCTTTTACTTAAAATCTTCAAGTGGTACCCTGTTCCTCTGGGATGAAGCCCAGATTCCCAAACACGGTACGCAAGATATTTTACAATCTTCCCCACCCTCTCCTAATCACTTGCCTCTCCCCAAATGTATTATGTTTCTTTCATCTTTCTTCCTTTAAAAAACAGAAGCCAGTATGTTAGGCATACATAAAAGAAAAAAAGAGAAGCCCTTTCCTTTGCAGACCTTACATTCTAATGGGAGAAGATGGTAGGTGAACAGACAGACAGATAGAGAGCTGGCAGATGATAGTCAGATGAAAAGAATGAAAGATGGGCAGTTGATGGATGCACACACAGAAAAGCAGGAGGTGGAAACTGCAAGGGAGACAATGAATCAGGACAGGCAAGGAACAGTAAGAAGCAGCCCGATATTTCAGAATTTTAATTGCATGGTCAGAGAAAGCCTTACCAGTAACAGAGTAACACTTGGGCAAAAAGCTGGCGAAGGTAAGGACACAGCCCTGTGACTTATAAGGGAAGAATGACAGGACAGGGATGAACCAGTGAAAAGAACCTGGTGTGCCTGAGGAACACCAGGAAGCCAGCGCAGCTGCAAAGGGTAGGGGGAGAGGAAGCTGTGGAAGTGAAGTGCTCTGACCCCTACGCTGACTGGAATGGGGACTACTAGATCACATAAACAAAGTGGGGACATAACCTAACACTGTTTTAACAGACCAGGCTGCTGAAATATTGTGAAGACCCAATCCAAAGACCAAGGTATGAGAAAGTCTCATCTCACTCACCACACACCAATTAACAATGTTTGCTCTGCTGCATATACTGTGAGGCATGGTGCTTGCCCCTTATGCTGTGAACTTCAAAGGGGGACTGGGTCTTAATATTCTCTATGCCTTTCTCCCACCTAGCATGGTACCAATACAGAGCAAATGCCTGTAACAAGAGTATTTGATCCAACCCTTCTTGAGACAACCAGGCCCCTGGATGCTGGGTGCACAGATGCGGGTCCAGCACTTGTGTTAGCCACCGGGGCAGGGGGTGTCTAAGCTCATCTTTGAGCGGAGGCCTGGTTCCAAAGCAGGGTAGAAGATAGCATCCATTCGTGAGGCTGAGCAGAAGGCTAACAGGCTAATAACTCAGCTCACGGAGGGACTGATCTCAGTAAGTAAGCATGCAGGGCCACCAGGAAAGAGGAAAGGGGCAGAAATGGTGGGGCAGAGATTGGACCAGAAGTGAGGTCCCACCCACTAGCAGCATCACCCCAAATAAGGCAAAGCTCCCTGCTGTCATCTCTCTGCTTTCTTCCTCAACCATCACCCTTCACTGCGTGTGTGCCTTCCTACATCTTCCTGCCCTCACAGGGGAGATAAGTGCACAGGTGAACAGAAAATGCACCCAAGGCCAGCTGGCCACCATTTCCCACTACATTAACCCCTTTCAGAGTTTAAAAAGACAAATGTGAGACAACCCTAACTTGTCACAGGAGGTGCTCCTGGAATTACGAGAAGGATTTCAGAGAGAAAAACACACCAAAAGGCCCATATAAACATAAGGATTTTTATCAACCCTCCCCCATGTCAGGCAAGATCCATAATGTGAGCAGCAGACTGCTATGACTAAATCTACATCTAAATTTTCTTTGTAAATATTTAGCCCAGAAAGTTAAAAGTCAGAAACTGAAACAAAGTATCATTTTCTAGACTATATGAAGTCAGATTACAGGGCCAGAGAAAACTAGATTTGCATGCTATTTTGATGAGCTACTCATAATATCATTATCAGCAATGATATAATCTCCCTGAACATCAATCTTCTCATCCATTAAATGACATAAGAACACTTACCCAGTTTTTAGGCATGTGCCCACATTCATGTCACTGTGCGTGTATATGTGGACCCATTACTAGCACAGCAGTGTAACGACAGGGTAGTTAAGGGAAGCAGCTCACAAAAGAACATCCATGCATACCTCTATCCTCCTAGGTATTTGAATGGGGCCTCTGACACCCCAATGAATAAGATGGGTTCTTGATATATATTTGGTGTCTCTGAACAACAGGTTGGATTTAGGAATATAATATTTCCTTTTGCTTCATCTCATCCCCACCCATTTTCCTAGGCATCAAAAGCCTCCTGAGAGTGAATAATCTGAAAGAACACTGGCAAGGAGAAAACATTTGCTCACTTAGACTCTCAAATGCATCCATCTTATCCATACAAATGATGTCTTCTGAGGACACAGAACTTGCTTCCCCTTTCTTCCCTTCTAGAATGGGGGTAAGAGCCAGAAAGTCAGGGCGAGAACTACTGAAGGGGATGTGGTAGTTGGTGTATCACAGAATGGTATGGCTTGGGTGAATCAATCTTTCTCAGCCTCAGCCACGTGAAACAATGGTTCCACATGCTTACTGTAAAACTTCAAAATCTGGGTAAAGTATTTTGAGAAACAAAGTAACATACAAATTCATGTCAGTTCTAACAGTGATCTGCAGGTCCCCTGAACCTGTGCTGCAGTAACAACAAAGGAACTTACAGTTAATGTCCATGTAAAAATTTTAGTTATAGAAGCAGGAAAGCGCAATTTAAATTTACAGGTTAGAAGAAAACTCTTAACAAGTAATTAATCATAGCATGTTTTCTGTTGCTAAACTAATTACAAACCTAATTTGGCCAAGCCCAGTTTATAACTGCAATAAAACTGAATTTCCAAAGCAGCATTCTTGTGGATGGTATGATAAAATAAAACAGTAAACATGACACATACGAATATTTAAGGATTCTCTATCTTTCCTAAAAACAGTAATTAAAACAGAAGTCGTTGAGGTTAAAAAGAAAAAATATACTAGCAACAAACACTAAAAAAATACTAATTACATAATTGTGACACTTAGAAAAGCAAAATTTGACTCAAGAGATTTTTAAAAATTATTATGGTATTCTAAATAATGGGCAACACTGTCATTCCAAACAAGAAAAGAGCTGCTATTCACTTAAAGTTATAATCTGCCCTAGAAAGGGCACAGTGTGTGAGAAAGGACATAGCCAACCTGCAGAAACTCCAGATTTCCTGTACTTCTGCCTCACAGCTGCTGAGGACATGCCCCAACTCTCCAGTGGCAGACGCAGTCTCACAGCCCCAGCCTGGCGCCTTACCTGACCGGTACCGCTCATCTCGTGACCCTGAGGACCGTCGGCGATGGTATCGAGAAGCAGAGGAAGGAGTGACAGGAGTCCGGCGCTCTTGTGGCAAAGCTTGGTCCACCCCTGGATTTCAGGAGAAAAGCAGAGTGAAAGTGAGGCTAGATCACTGTCTGCAGGTAGTGGATTGTGTAGATCAAATCATTTGGTGATAAACCCTGACTCAAGCCATTCCCACTGCAAATGTGAAGCTGCCTGTGGGATGAGGGTGGGCTCCTCACAAGGGATGAGCAGAAGGTGAGCAGTATCCTAGTCTGAGGCAGAGCAATTCTCCTGATGTGGGAAGACTCTTGCCTGGCCACGGCGGCCTTCAGAAACACCAGCATCCACTCTTTTTTGTCGCAAGCACCCACTGCATCATGGGAAGAACAGTGTAGCCGGAGACCCAGAATCAGTGTCTGATTGTTCTGTAGAGTAAATACATAGGCTATGAACTCCTCAGAAATTTTAAAACTTGCCAGATGTGGTCATGTATACCTGTAATCCCAGCAGTTGGGAAGCTGAGGCAGGACTGCCATGAGCTGCAGACCAGCCTGGCTACATATATTGAGTTCAATGCCGGTCTGAACTATATAGCAAGACTCAGTCTCAAAAAAAGGTTGTAAAACTATGCTTATCAAAAAAGTTAACTTTAAAATTAATCAGAGTATTTTAGCAATATGATTCAGATAACAAGGCAATGACCTGTATGTAACGAATTTCAGCTTTGCTCATTATAAATCACTAACTCTCCGGAAATTTACACTGTTTGATGCTATTTATTTTAAGAATGTGTATTTGAGTACAGCTTTGATGATTTGCCAAAAATCCTGTCTTAGACAGTTACAATGATTCAAAGATTATTGGTTAAAAAACTGACCCAAATCTGCCAGTCACAATACCTATTATACTGAGATAACAAAGTAGAACAGGATACAATCTAGATAAAATGAAGTACTACAGGAAAGATTTTATCACTAAAGCTCAGAAATAAATCATTTCTACTGAGCATTACTTATTGCTACTTCTTCAGAAAAGGACCAGCAACACTTAAAAAGAAATCAGACGTAAAAACATTAAATTAGCAAAGTTTAGTCTCTAGTTTTCCATGATAGGCTTCCATGAAAGTTAATTGTGTGTTCTGTGGATTTCCTATTCCTCTTATTTTTGTTTCTGCATGATTATTTGGTGGCATGTGTGTGAATCTCTCATTAGGTTAAGTAGCTTAGAACTGTGAAGATAACAGATCCTATTCTACATCTGCTTTGTTAGGCTCCATAAATAGCCTCTTGATCTAGCAAACATATTAAAATGCTCCAGTCTGCAGTGACCTGACCTTTTCCAATTACTGTCCACAAATGATCTTTTCAAAAATTCCCTTTTATTTTTATTCAACAGATAAGAGACTTTTTGAAATTTAAGACTCCTATGTAAAATACTATAGGCCTCTGGTATTTATGCTCACACTCATGAATACAGGCTTATAACCTTAACTTCCTGCACAGTCCATTTTAGAAAACACACAGATTTCTTTACACCACCTGTACTCACCATTACTGCTGTTATCAGGATTATGCTCAGCTAGAAATCACAGAGTCAGCAGCAAGCTATAACAACTTCATGTCTTTTGTTTTTTGATGATTCTGGAGTTAATACTTACACCTTTTTGTTTGTTTCTTTTGACTTCCAACATACTGGTTTCTGGCCCTTTCAAAATATTCCAAAGGGGAGAAATCCCTTTCTCTTTCCAAAACCTGACAATTGGTGATAATATTTTTTGTTCTGTTTCTGTTTTCATTAAATTTCTCCTGGACCTCTTTGTGTGCTAAATTTGGTCATTAGACCTACTGTCTCTCGTTCTTTTTCTTCTCTGTCAACTTTTACTATTCTTTAATGCACACTGAAGGAGCTCCAAGCCAGTGTTTTCTTTTTACCGTGAAGCACCATCACATCCCCTTCACTAGGGCTGTAATCTGGGCTATTTTTTGGTCCAAAGAACAGACTTCTAGCTTCCTGGGTTGTGGCTAAACATAAGCAAGTGCCTCCCTTGGGGGTCGGGGGGAGGGGAAGCTATTCTGATCCATTGCCTAGTAACCCCCAAATGCTGGTTTCAAGTCTCTTGAAAATAAACTTACAGGTAGAGGGAGCCACTGCCTCCACTTTTGGCTCTATGCTGGGTGGTACCCATGGATTCCATCAGTATCTTCATCTGCTGACTCTCTCTACTGCTAAATGACGGAACCACTAATTCCTCTACTTCACATGTTACAAACACTTGCCATTGTGACTCCCATTCTCTTTTTCTGTGGGCTTAGACTTTATATATTTACTGACAGTTTAGTGTAGTTTGGGAAGAGGCAGAGACACACGCACACTGTAAAGCTGCTAAGATTCACCAGGTGCCCTTGTTTTTTTAATATTTACCCTCCAGTCTTGGCATGATTATACTATTATTTGTCTGGTTGATTTAAATGTGGCTTCAAGAATTACACCTTCATCTTTCACCTCTCCTGGGAACCCACACAGAGTTGTAGGCTAGTGCTCAGCTTACTCATGGATCCTCCAGAGCTGTCCTCAAAAGCTAATTCTGTATACAAACATTATGAATGTTTTCCCTCACAGGCTGAAATGCATAGATCGTAACACAGTTTGAAAAAGGAAATGAATGAAACTAGATGAAAGAACAGCTTCAGCAAGCTTACAACAGTAAGACACTAAAAGAAATTACAAACTAGAACGTGCACACTTCATTTATTCTACCTGACATTATTCCAACTAAGATTTGAAGTGGTTTAAAGGTATGTTCAAGCAAGAAAAGACCACTGCTTGAATATGCAGTTCTCTATTTGAATTCAGCTTGTCACCACAGTTAAGACGTAGGGTAACAACAAGGTCAACATTCTCCTTATCCCACAAAAGGAGAATTCTGCAACAAATGATGCTACTGTATACGTGCTTTCTCAGCAACTATGAACAATTAGTACAATACATTAACTATAGTGCAGCACTGACCACTGTGGAGGGCTCACATTCAAACTTAGGTTTAGTTTGGGATTGGGATTAAAACACTATTTTCAGGAGAGCCAGGGAACAACCGAAAACCTCATAACAGAAAGTGTCGTCAAGGTTAAGAGAGATCGTAGTGGCCATGGGGAAGAAGGTATCCTGAGGGAAACAGGTAACTGCCCCCCAACATATGCTGGTCAGGACAACAAAACAGTTATTTCTGCTCAGGCAAAAACATGGTAAGGGTCAAGATTAAGTACTTTCTCCCACAAATACTAGGCATTTACATGCTACACACCAAATCAACTCTAAAAATCTTCTAAGAATTAAGAAGCTACTGGGCATGGTGGCACACACCTATAATTTCGGCTCTTTATTAGGCTGAGGAGGAAGACTGCATGTAGAAGCAGAACAACACCATACAGAGATTTGGTGCCAAAAGCTAGAGGCCATCCCTGGGACTTTGGCCCCAGTCACTGTGACCTTGGGCCAGTTCCTTAAGTTTTCCAAGGTTCAGTTCCCATTTATAGACAGAAACTGTAACAGGTAACACCGTGTAGCACTGGTTTGAGCATTCTGTAAATACTCATTTAATTTCTTAACAAAAAATCAAGTAGATACTGTTTGTGGAAACATGGGCATAGAGGTGGTATTTAAACTCAAATGGCCTGGGCCACTCTTATGTATATTTAAATGTTCTTTTCACTACTAACTTCATTCATAACAGGGGTTTCTCTGAATGCTCCCAGATATCATCTCTGAGCACAATATGTTCTGGACACCTTGCTGCCCTACTCCCCATACAGAATGAAAGCTCTAGAATAGGTCTTGCTGGTATTGTTCTCAATTTAAATACCAATAATATCAGTGAGATTTCTATTTTTACCTGTAAAATTACAGTGGAACCGTACAGAACTCTAAACCAGAGGCAGGAGACTAAGGCACAGTACAGGAAAATGAAAAAAAACATCAGCATCAGCATAGGAAGAAATGGAACTTATAACACTCAGTCCCTCCTGTGCACTCACACCTTGGAGCTTCCAAAGTTCTGCACATGGTCTTGGTGATATGTTCCATGTCCTCAAATGTCCCAGTAATCTGTCACTAAGCTCTTCCCCTACCCTACAACCCACCCTAAAGGATAATAAGTTACAGTGGCCTCACCTGTGGCCTGCAAAGCCATGGTACTGTGCTACTATCAGTTGTGCTTTTCCCTCCCTCCTCTTTGTGCCTAGGGTTGACTTCTCCACCTCAGCCTAAGGAAGGCTCTGCTGACTTGATTTTTCTGTACCTTGGTGACCACGGCAGAAGGCCACAAACTCTTCCATCTGAACACAGATCATTTTCAAACTTGGCTCACTTTCCTTTCTAGCTGTATCTTCCAAATTAAAGGGAAAATTGTCAGTATTTTCGAGTTTTTGCCCTGCTTATCTTCCCATCTTTGATTGTTCTGCTCCACCTGCCAAATGTGAAAACTTACTTAAGTCCAAAAGAAGTAAAATTAAAGGAAGAGTCCATTTTATTAGCTCTTTTATCACTTACTTCTAGCACATAACTAAGAGATGAATCCCCCAAGAAAACCCCTAATATAGTTTGGACACCTAAGCAATCCATCAATTTCAGACAAATGCAGTATGGTATTTCATTAATATTGCAATAGAAGAGATACTAGACAACAGACTAATCCTCAGGTTAAACCTAGGAATAAAGCACGGGGTGGGCAAAATATCTGTCCCCCTAACACAATGCGTAACAGAAGACCTAGTAGTACAGACAATACTTGGTTATTCAGGGTATTAAATGTAATGGGGGAGGCTGGATTTCTAAACTCAAGTAATAAAAGAAATACACTGATAATCTTGGTTTCTCAATATATTCTTCAAAGGAATCATGAGTATGCAGGGGAAATTTTTTTAAAAAACAGATGGAATTTAAGATAAGACAACTCTGGTCCTAATTGTGTTCCTATTCTCATTAATTGTACACTGGACAAGTCACTTGCCTGTAACTTCAGATACCGCAGGTGCAGATACGGACATACAATCTGTAAAATGACAGCGCCCAGGGCAAGCACAGGAGCTCCAGCACCTCCTCGCCGCTTTTGCGCCACAGGCTGTCCCCAGCACTTGTGGGAAGTACCAGAGGCTGTCATGACCAGGAAGCCTGCCTCAGATACTTTGCGACGTTACTAGGGATTTTTCCATATTTCAAGTCTGTCTCCAAACAGTTTCTGAATCCTGTCCCATTCCCTTCTAACCCCTAATTACACATTCTAGTTCCTACAACAGCACTAATTCTTATATGTGCAATCAAGAGCTTTGCAGAAAGGAAATAGTACCTATTGTGCAGAGATAAGAAATTTACTACATTTTCTTTGTATTAACTGAGATGAGAACAGCACAAAACAGAAGGCTGAAATTTAATCCTAAATGCCATAACATCTATAACATCTACCCAACCACACAAACCTGTTTCTTATATTGCTGTACTGTTATTTGTCTCCTCTTTCATGAATTTAGGCCTTTGCCATAAAACATTAAAGTTTGCTTAATGATCGTTTAACCATTATATTAACTTGATTAGGAACTCATGAAATGAGAAATGTGAAATATTCTGAAACTTGTGAAGAGCTTGACATTTGCAGTGGATTTACCATCCCAACCTTTGGCCCACGTTCATTGGATAGATCGACAAGTACAGTATTAGGGTTGGAGCTTCAAGTTTCTATATTCTCATTCCTCACAGGTTTTTCACACACATACATAAAAACCCACAGGAGCCAGCTTCAAAGAAATAGCATCCTCACTGTTAGGTGAATATGCTCAACTTGGCTCCACTCTAGGCATGTCATGTGAAAATGAGTTTAGTTGGGTTTCCTCTCATCTACTAGTTTCTATAACATGGAACTCAATTCATTAAATGTCACTAAAGTAAGAGGACATTCATCTCATTAACAACAAAGAATAGCTAACTAACTGCATGAACATTGCTCATCTGGAACACAGGTGACCTACCCTTTGCTGATAAAGGTTGGTTTCCTGTAGCCATTTAAGCTGCAAAGAAATGCTAATTTATGGCTGGCTGAGGACACAAACTTCCCACATTTCTTTCCTTCTGGGATTTAACCTTGTATCTCACCCTCATTCATTCTGGGCACAGCATGACTCCTCAGCTGAGCAAATTCACGTCACACTTGCCTGTGTGTTCCTCAGCCATACTTAGAAAGAGATCATACGTGTAAGCAGACATGGCTCCCATAATCAAGGCAGAGCTGCACCTCAGCCAGGAGATGGGACTCGGGACAGAAGGAAAACACAGAGCAAACTAGGTACCTGCCACTGGGGACCACAGCTGTTAATATAAAGAGACACAAGAGACCAAAACTAGGCACAGATGAACAAGCCAGCCAGCTCTATTTTCTAGGGAAAAGAGAACTAATGGCACTTGGCTTACAGTTGCACCCTCTAATATAATATAGTTTTTCACTTTGTAAATATTATGTTCTGCCAACTATGGGCCGCTTTCTCCCTGACAACACTCAGATCCCAGCAGGAGAACTGAGCATATCAGTGGGGCATATGTGTCTGCATATCTGCCACATGAAGTAGCCAACACAAGTAACTCCATGTAATAGAATTCATATCAGAACAGTTGATCTTCAGTTACATCACCAAATACTAGGGTTTCTAAGCTGAACTAAGAAAATTAGTACAATTCAACTAATAAGAATGTGCTGAGGTCCAAAATCAAATTATTCTTTGATACTTCTGTCCATGATTAGCAATCATATGTTACTGTCTTTTGAATTTGTCCAAATCAAAAATAAAAATAGAACTATCATCATTAGGTAAGAAGAGATGCCTGAAGCAGGTTTGTTTAAGGCACACACAAATCCAAGTACTGAACACTGTGGCACTGATCTCAGCATGTCCAATTCTCTGAATGCTCTCTTGCTTTCACAGTGCTCAGGAACATCAGCCAGTGCTGCTGCTCAGAGCCCATGGGATATGGGGTACAGTGGGCATGAGGATGGAAAGTGGTGACTCAGAGTCAGGAGAAGCCAGCTTGCCCCATCCTCTAAGCATGTACAAATTACACAACTGGTCTGCAGGTTGACAAGATGAGTAGACATGCCATTTACCTGCTCAACAAATAGCTGCTAAATGTCCACTGTGTGTTGGAGGGAGGGGACACCAGCAGAAGTTTTCAGTTTACATTTGAATACAGTGGGGTTAGGGGCAGAACATCCAGTAACAACTATCCATCTAATAACTGTGGGAAGTACACCAAGCAGAACGCCATGAAGACTGGGACCTGGGCCTGACCTGGATGAGTGGAATTTAAGCTGAGCATTAAATGATACCTTAGTACAGGCAAAGGGCCTAGTATGCGTGAAACTTCTATGCTTCAGAAGAGCAGCAGGAGCCAAGAACAGGCCAGGGTGGTGGCAGGTACAACCATCTGACAATACAGTATACCCACTCTCCACCTGGCTGCTGAGCAAAAAGCAGGCTCCATGCTGATAAATGCTTCATGGACATGTAACAAGTGACACCTAACTACTATAGACACTCATTAAATGCTGCTAAAAGTAACAGGAAAGGTGAGCTGCACTTGGGCAAGGAAACTGTTACTGTTCATTGAAACACTGAAATTTCACTGCTTCCCATCATCACAGCAAGCGCTCTAAAGCATGTTGGTAAGACGTCCCTGAAGAGAGGGCTAGATGGTGGATTCTATTTTTTGCTTTCACAACTTAACTGGGTTTAAGATTAATGAAGGATGATTTTGAAAACGATACTCCACTGGCAAAAATACTGCAAGGGGGTAAGTACAGAACGAGTAAGTTCCTCTAAACAGTACTTTCTCTTGGAAACAGATTTTCAACCTATTCTTTTTGGCCACTTCTTCTGTTAAGTATACAACTGCCCCATTTATTTATAGTTTCAAGCATGCTGGTCCCATCTGGACTCATGATGGTGCCTACCACACACAAGCCATCTTCCTGGTATCTAAGTCTCCACCAGATCTCTAATAGCACTTACTCCCGCAGCAGCAACAAAAAGCCAGGAGACAATGCTGCATCCTGAACATTCCCCCCAAGAATGGACCACTACAAGGCATCTCCAGCAATCTGCTTCTGGAGAATGCCACTGTTATTCCTATTCATATGTCCCCCAAATCATTTTAGAAACATTTCTGAAATACTTTCTAGAGAAATCATTTTTCTTTGGTAATAAAAAGAGTGTAAAAAAAAGGTCTTCAAAATATAAACTCCTTAAAGGAAACCACACAGTAGTATAAAAGCAAATGAGAAAGAAAAGTAGGTGTTTTTCACACAGGTCCTATACACAAACAATTATTTCCCAAAGGGGTCAGTTGAGGAATAACTCTTTGCCTTAAAAATATCTGCCTTACTCACTCCTTGCCAGAGAATAAAGTTTAGGTGATGAATGACTGCTGCAGCTACTTCTCCTAAGGAGATTAGCAGTAAAAACTGTAAGCAGCTGGGAACCAAGCCACTGTTCCGATATGTGATGCCGGACCTGACATCACATAGCAGGCCTGGACTGTGGTTTCTTGCGGCAGGGAGGGTAGATCCACACTTCTAAGCAAGTTCTATTTTTAACACATTTTAATCAGAAATTCTAAAATGAACTTCAGAGCTAACACCCAACTTTGTCACCTCATCAATCCTCCAGCTTTTGCCCAGAAGGGAATGGTAACTGTCAGGAAGGTCACAGAGGACAAATCCAAACCAAAGCTGGTAGCTGGAAAGTCCACCTTTGAAATCATAGCAGCCACTTGCAATACTGAAGTTTTATTATTTGTACATAACACATTTTATTTGGGGTATAATCCTAACCATGAACCTAAAAGTAAAAACCACTACAAATGCTCATTTACTTATTGTGTTAAAAGGTACACCAAAAGTCATCTTTTGTCTCATAACCTTGTTAGATGCAAAATTACTGTCCAAAGTAATTCCATGGAACCCTTACCTCTAAAAATATGTTATGATTAACTGGTTTGATCCCCCTCCCTTTCTAAAACCTATAATTTTGCTCCTTGGAGACAGGAAAATGATAGAGTTATAAGTATCAAAAATCACTACCCTAACACATCTCAGACCACAAGATTTAATCATTCCTTCTTTGCCTAAGCTTTTGCCTGTAAGACAAGTCAGAAGATCAACAATTTGAAGAACATCATAGCTGTCATACATCCTTCCTTCTCAAATGTGTTGTATAGGGTGCTCCAACTGAGAAAACAGAGTTGTAGACACAGGGCATATTCTATATTAACAGGAAACACAGCAAGGGCCCTGACTCCTGTCCCATCACGCTAGCTCTATGGTAAGGATCTTGGCAGGAGCTCTCTGGGGCGCAGTCTTTTGGACCTGCCCAGCGCCACACCCTACACTTGTGCATGGAATGGCAGAGGTGCGCAGCTACTTTCCAGCACTTGGTTCCTGTCCTGGGGCAAAGCAGCGCTGCTCACCGAAACGAAAGTAAAAGAGAGGCCGGTTCCCCGCGGCGCTGGCTGCCCGCTCCCGGGCCGCAGCTTCTCGGATGTCGCATACCCCGATGTGGGCAGAGCGGAATGTTCTCCTCGTCGCACCTTCACCGGGCTGCAGTCTACACCGAACCACGGCAGCTCCATTCGCTGCTGTAACAAGTTGAAAAAAAACTAATTAATTCAGACTTTAGTTTTTTTTAAATTTGTTACAGCGCTGAGCAGAGCTGCCGACCCCATGCAGAACCGCACACAAAGGGACCAAAGGGACCGACCACACCACCAGGCACAGATGTCCTCAGCACCCAGCCAGCACGGGTCAAATGGATCCGGCCTCTCGGTAAGCCAGCAACTGCTTCTGTTTCACTTTTGTTAGGTAAAGCAAAGAGACCAAAATCCATGTCAAAAGCTTATTAGGCCCTATGGCCTTCCCCCAGGACTCAAAAGGCACCTGCAAAACAGGTGACCCTGCCTTTTCAACAGCCATGTCAAAGAATCCTCTTAGAAGAGGGGAGAAAGGAGAAAAGTGAAGAAATACTATCCTCTAAGCATCTGCCTTCAACATTTACCCCTAACCTGTTCTTCCAGGGGTTTCTGCCAATGCATGTATCTTTTCTGCTCCCTGGTCAAACCATAATCCTTGCCCCTGCACCAGCTGGACCACAGGCAATCTAGCCCTTTAGCTAAGTAAGGCTCCACAAACAAGGACACTCTGAATCTACTTCCTTAAAAATCAAAGAAAGAAAACACACACAAACCAAATTTCAAAACAGAACTGTAAGCACAGCAGAAACTCCATGCACAAGTTAAAGTGCCTAGAACACAAGTCCTTGGGACTTTCCTTGCAAAGATGACACACCAATGTACATGTCAGAGCCCCTGGAGAGAACAGAATTAGAGTATGTGCAGGGGTGAACATGGATGTGCTTATTAAGTCTTTTAAAATTTTGTTTCAACAGTAAAAACCGAAGCGTTTTCACCTCTAAAATGTATGTCACTGTCCTTTTTCCTTGGAGGAAAACAATCTGCTTGCACTAGCTTTGACTCATTCCTAGAGCCTAGCAAATATTACAACTCATGTCTAGTAGCATTTTCTTTTTCCTACAATTTACAGAACTTAGTTCAAGTGCAAGGAGATTCTCCAGTTCTGCACATGTGAAAATGCTGAAAGGAAAGAGACTTGGTACTTTTCAGGAATCAGTAACACACTCTTTACAACCATGTCCCAAAAAACAACCAACCTTAACAGTATCATGACCTCACACAGGAAATTATATCATTTTCTAGATTCATCATTCTGTGATATCCACAAATACCTTGTATTAATTTAAACCATAATCAACAGCAATAATTAACTCACTAAACCAAGAATTTTGATTAAATCACAAATGATCTTTTTTATGATCATAGCAGTTCAAACCAATCAAAATACTGATCTCTACCTACAGATGAAAAACAACTATTAAATGTATTAGGTGTGTTTATAGAAAAACTATATATGCCTTGTATAATCATGACATATATATAATCATACTAAGAAATTGGACAGTCAAATGTGCACATCAAATTTGGGATCTTCATGCAGATTTGGATTAAGAAAGGATTTTTCTGTTTGCTTCTCTTGTGTGTTGCAATTAATTCTTAAATCTAGATGATTTGTTATTCATCAAGGTGTACATACTCGGAGGTTGAGGAAGGTAGGCTCCAATTAATTTTGACCTCTTCTTTTCATATCCCTTTTGTGTGATGTCACCTGCAAAAAAAAAAAAAAAAAAAGGAAAAAAAATCAGAATAGTTTCAATGGATAAAGCTGTTCATTTAATGGACTCTAGGAAAACATATTGACAGGTGTAACTATATTTTTTGTTTGCCTTACAATCACAATTTTAAAAAGAAAACACTGTACATCGTTTGCCTTGACTTCTTCCCCTGCCCCCAAACAAAACAGCACTCAAGTTACATAAAACTCATTTGCTCCACACATGCTTATCTCCAGGCCCTCCTGGCTTGGCGTCACTCTGAGGGTCCAGAATTAGATCTGTGCACTTGCACAAGGAGCCTGACCAGTTTGCCTGGGCTCTTTGAACACAATCAACAATGGACTGTGCAAGTGTATGGGCCAGTTGTAGCTGGCCAGCACCATTACTGCACGGCACTACCTTCCTTTAGTGAGATGTTTTTGTTCTAATCAGGTATGTCAGTCACAAGGACTTTAAACTGCTATGGTACTTTTGAAAAATAAGTGACTAAGACCATAGGAAGCATTAGCTAAAACAAAGCAAAAGAACAAGGGACCCCCTGAAATCCAAAATAGATGAGAAAGGCCTTTCTAGTCAAAGAACTCAAACCTGAAGGCCAATGATTCACATACATACAGAAGACAAGGAACATCAAGACTATGTGTACAAGTCTCCTAAGTGCTAAGCCACTAAAGCTATGGGATAAAATAGCCTTCATTAGTATGTAATAGCTTTTTCTAATTTTAAGCTCCAATGCACACAGAATACTGATTTTGACCTTGAAATTTTAGAGTCTGTTAAATTTTTTCTAATATTTCGATTAAACTGTCACGCTTCAAATGGCAAAAAATTCAAATTTCAATAAATACATAGTAAATAAGTGAGCAGTTATGATGCATAAGCAAATTTGCTTTTTGTAAAAGTGATATATGCTAACTATGATACGTGACCTTCCACATTTGATGAGTGATTACTAAACCCTAGTTTATTGTACAAATTTGCCATAACCCCAACAAAATAGTCAGCTAATATTTAAATGTGAATCCACAGAGCAACAGAAAGATAAGACTATGCATCTTCTTATTAGGTGATAAGTGGTTTTAATACTAAATGCACAGTACTCAGCCATTATGAATCAAATAATTTGTACAACCATTAAACATTAAGTCAGCATCACATCTGTGGTACACTTTATAATTGTAGCCATTAGCTGTTTACCATGGAGGCTGTTCCATCCCTTGGGCACTTGCTCCCATTACATCTCACTTTAAAAAGGATACTCAAAATCTCACCAGCACCACCACTACACAGGCATTTACATGCTTGGGAATATTTTCATGATTTATGATGAAAACAAGGGAATAAGTTATTACATGAGAATGAAAGATGTGATGTTTACTTTTACACTTCACCCTGATGATTTCTCTCTATAGACTACTACACCTGTACCACAACAAGAGGAAAATGTTCAGCTTTGAAGAAACACCATAAAAAACAATCTGCAGAAAAAATAAAATACCTGAAGCCTAAAGTTCTGTCAAGTCTCAGATGAAAGGCTAGGCCATCAATCAGGGGGGACACGGCCAATGGGCAGACAGCCATTTCCTGGCTTCTTCATTTCAACACACTTAAGGGTAGAAATCAGTGATGAAAAGGTCTGAGTCCTGAGGCATTCAGGAAGGTCTGGCTGACCACTGCCCATAGTTCCTGCTCACAGAAAAGATAGCTAACGCTGCCCATAAATGGCAAAACATAAAGGACCTGTCTAAGTGCTCAGTCCCCTGGGGAGGCCCTGAAGAGGCAGCTCCTCTAAGCCCCTGAAGAAGCAACTGATTCACTGACCTTCACCATGTGGTTCTCCCAGCCCTTTGGTGAAAAGAAGAGACTATTCAGAAGCCATCTTCATGTTAATTGTAATGCTGCTTAATCCATTTGTCTCAAGTTCAGCATTTACAAAACTTAAGCTACAGCCTGCTCCTGGAAGGTAGGGAACACCAGAGAGGAACAACAGACTAAGGCGGAAAAGAAACAAACAAAACTATATCTAGGGGGTCACAATAAAGGAGTGCCGTATTTCAGCCTCAGAGCAAGATGTGACATGAAAACATTCAGGTGGCTTTTTCCAGCCCCTGCCCTGGCCTTCCTTACCTGTTGGCCTCACAGCTGCTTTACACAATCCTACAAACAAGTCCTAGGCCTGGTAAACCCTAGCCTCATTCCACAGTTTGCTCCACATCCAAAATTCAGCTCAAGTTTCATTAATATTGCAAATATTTGGATGAGAGTCTCCTTACTTTTCAGTACAGGCCAGTGGTGGTGAACCTACAGTATGTGTGTTATTTCTTTTTCTTTTAAGACAAAAGATGTTAAAAGCTATTTTTTCTAAATGAAAACCTCAGTATTTAGCTTTAAGTGCAGGGTTGGCACTTAGTGATAAGTAAGTGGGTTTTGGGTTACAGTTTGGGCAATCATCTCTGAAAGGTTCAATAGCTGGAATAGGCCAACTTCAAAGAAAATCCTTTGAACTCTATCTTAACTTCAGGTTCAGTCTTGCTTTTGCAATCTCAGGTTGCTAAAACCTTAACCTAAAGATATTAAATACATTCCTATCATAGCTCAAGACTTTGTGAGATGTTAATATCTGCCTTACTGGACATATCACACACTACGATGTAAATCCCCAAACAAGAAAGTATTACATACATAAAAAGAAAATTTAATAGTTGAGCTCTGTAATGGGTATCTTATTTCATTACTAAATTGTGTCTACTATGTGATCAGTACACAGAAAATTTCCAGACCAGATTTTAAGGAATCTCAAGTTATTAACATCTCTCAGAACCTAGAATGGCTCACATATGCCAAGCGCTTTACCAAATCAGGGTCACTACACACCGTACAGGCCAAGTTCAGCCTTGCAGCCTGTCTGTGTAAAATGGGCTGTCATTTGACAGCCTGTCCCCTCCCAGCTGAGACTCAGCTTGTATCAGCTACAATGCCAAAACTATATATGTTTTTGCCCTTTGCAAAAGTGTTTTCTGGGCCTGGACCCAAGTATCCTAAATACTCTTTCTAACTCCTCATTAGAACTGAATTAATGAGTGAGAAGCTGAGGTACAGATAGTGTGTATGTCACTGCCCAGGACAACAGATCTAGGGAAAAAAATACCCAACTCTGAAACATTTTCCCTTAAAATCACACTTGGAATCTTCTACTCAAGCCAAAACTAGTGCAGTCAGTGCCCACAGAAAAGAGGCTGGCTTTCTGGCCGTGCTGCTGTGTCCTTAACCCTGGACATCCTGTCAAGTTGTGTTGAAGACTCTGGCTGCTCTCTTTGGAGGACAGTATAAGTTAAGTCCTACCTATCTGCTCCTCCCAGGCTCCATGGGCACCAACAGAGCCTCCAGCCTTTGGGTGTCCGACACAAAGCTCTGCACAAATCTACTCACAGTGGTTGGATGATTGTCTGCATTTCATTTTGGTAACACATATACATGGCTTTATCCCTAAAACCAGGCTGTGAAGGCTTCACTGAGATGACAGTGCCCTACAGAACTCATTACTAGCCCTGATATTTTACAAACAAGGGCTCTGGTATTGATGAGTTTACTCACATAAGCTAGCAAGAAACACAAATGTTTATCCCTGACATGGAAAGATGTGTGACTATATGACTGGCCAGAAACAGCAGTACTGATAATGAGAACAGACACAAGATTCTTATTTAACTGGTGACTTTGCGGGGCTGGTTCTGGATAGAAAATTCATAATGATTCTCATACAATGGTTTGGCCTGGCAGTTACCCAAAAGTTTCCAACTTCTGTAGCACTGGGACCAGGTTTTATGGGGGCTTAAACCATCAAGGCTAAAAATACCTTTGCTATCTCATAAATCTAGAACTACTTCAGCATTTGGTAGACAGAGGTCCAACAGATTATGACACACTTTCACTACAAACTTACATAAGCAATCTTTCTATGAGGGGACTTTGATGCTTTGACCTTTTTTGAAACCATTTTTTTGTGCTAATGAAGATAAATACAGATGACAGATACATAAATGTGATACCTATATAATAGATGATAAATAATAGATACATAGACAATAGTAGAAAGGATGAGTAGATAATAAGTGATTGATGACAGGAAAGACAGGATGAACAGATTGATGGATGACAGACAGAAGATATCCAGCTGACCTGACACCAACATCTTCCTCCCAGTTGCCTCCCTGGTTTCTGTCCAGCGCTAACCACAATTAGTGTCTTGGAATCACTGCAGAAACACAGCCAGCTCTCCCACCATACAGGGATGATCCTTAGTTGCTCCTTTCCTCTCCTCCCCAGAGTGGATCTGTACCATACACTTTCCAGGAGGCAGCTAGGTGAATTAAGGGCACAGAGCCTACAAAATGGTTATCCACATCCTGTTTTTAAACAAAGCTTTATTTTATATCTATTATTCCACAAAGTGTATCTCATGGTTTAGAGGAGATTAATAGTCCTTCAATCTGGAAGCTAAAGGAAAGATACTCAAGGGCATTTCGAAAGTCATCTCCAATCAATAGGAGAAGCCTCTTATATGCAAAATATTCTCCTAATTCTAAAATTGTATATAAAGAATTTTACTCCCTCAAAAGTAGTTGCTAACATCAAAAAGACCAGAACTACAAAATCTTTGCTTATTTTCCATAGAAAATTCTAAACAGCATATTTTCCATGCTTCAATACTCAGGATACCCATTTATTTAACTCCCTTTTCATTTTGGAAATAATACAGTATGACAAAAAGGTAAATGCAGAAATTGTAACCTCAGTGAGGAGAAAATAAAAGTAATCTTCAAAAAACTAGTTTTTGAAAAATGCCACTTATCATTCTCAAAGAAGTCTCATAAGGCTTAAGATTTTAGCAGCAGAAACTAAATGTGTTACATTGTTATTGTTACAAAGAAAAAAAGATTTATAAACAAGTCATAAATTTAAAAACGAAAATGCAAGTAAAGCAAAATCATCATTATCCAGTTAAATAACACTCTGTAAAGAAGACGTAATTTTTCTTTCTTGTCCCAAAAGGAAGAATTCCTTTTTTAAAATTGCAGTGCAGTGTTTCAGGGCAAGAGCTGAATCAGAAAAGTGAAATAAACACTGGTCCAACAAATACAAAAGTTAAAATGACAAAAGAGGTCATCTCTGCTCCAGTTCCTCCATTTGGCCCCAGGCCCAAGCTGGCAAACCTGAACTCAGCTGGAATGCGTGCACAACCAAACAGGCCTTGGACGACGGGCTCCAGACATGGAATCCCAGAGAGCCACATGGTCCTCAACGGTAAAATGTGTGTCCCACAGAGATACTTCTAAGGCCAGGATTAGTTCTGAGTAAACACACTTCAGCGTTTAACTGATCATTTCCATTCTTGGCCTCGGGACTTTATTTTATTATTTAATGCTGGAACGAATGCTTTATATAAGAAGCCATCATTTCCATGTTTGGAATTTTGTGGCTGTCAGGAGTCTTCCTGAAGTTGCTCTCCTAAGCTGATTGCTTTATAAGGCTTAGGGGGCACCCTTGAAGGCACTCTCCCTGGTGCCGATGTGGCAGGCCTCACTTGAAGCTCTATGATAAGTTTTACTTTTCTCCATGAGGAAACTATATTGTATGACAGCTTTTGCAGGCACCATTCACATGCACTGCATGGCAGAAAGTAAGCAGACCTGAGGCCTCTTTTCATCTTGGGTAACCTGAACACACCTGGGGCCCCAGGTAAGCTAGCTAACTACTTATTAATGAAGTATAGGTAATAACACCCATCAATCTTTTTGCCAGAGTTGCAAAAAAAAAAAAAAAAAAAAAAACTGTAGACTGTGATACATCTTGGAAAGCATGAAGTATGTAAAAAAATAGATTTTAAAAATTCACCAAGTACTCATTCAGTATCAGTCAAATAGTCAAACTTGTGATGGGCCTTCTAGTTGGACCAGTCTACAGGGGAAAGCCAACCTGCCAGGTGCACTGGTGCATACTAAGCATAAGAAGGACTGCACTGCTGGGAGGGGCTACCAGGACAGCCCCTCCGGGGGATGTGACACCCATGGGAGGAGACACAGCATATCCTGAAGAGACTAAGAATCCTGATCCATCCAGGATCCATTTGCTTTGCTTTGATACCACTATCATGTCCAGATCCCAGACTCCACCCACTCCTCACTCCCTTAACCAGCAACCCACTCGCTGCTCCAGGATCTACACACTACGCCATGCACCTCACACAACAGCCAGGGGATCTCTCACAAAATGCGAATGCGTCGTGAGGCCTCTGCTTAAACACATCTAAGGCTTCTCACTGCTCTTGTAAGTGAGACTGCACTCACTGCAGAGCTGCGCATCCCTCCTGATCCTGGCCCTGCTGCTGTTCACATCACTCCACAGTTCACGTGGCCTCACTTTTGTTAGTCATCCTGTTGTATATGTCACATGCTACGCCGTATTGCCCAGGTAAAATGTAGAAATTGACATTCCATAAAGATTTTAAATAAAGTGAGCGGGACAAAAATAATCACCAATCCTACTCAAATGTTAGTACAATGGAAAAACAATCCTCAGGAGCCACAGCCTCATTTGGGAGTTTTATGAGTATGTGAATGAATGATCACAAAGCTCTTTGAAACATTTAGTTGATGATATAAAAAAAATATGCATTTTTAAATAGGCTACTGTGTGAAAATCTTATGATAGCCAGCCAGGTCTCAGACCTCTTAAAAGTTTTGCTGTTTGCTTTTTTCATACTTTATATGTCCCTATACTTTCTCTCTTTGCTAAGTCAAAACTGTAAGGATTACCAGTTCTACCCAAGGAATGTTAATTATGTACTGCAAATATATACTAATAAAAAAACAGGTCGTTAGGAGTCCATTCTATTCTAAACAAAAGGATAAGCAAAAGAGACCGATAGAAGTTTGTATTACTGTACAGCAGACTAGAGAAATAAGCTGGTGATATTAAAAGAAAATAAGTCTTAAGTACCAAAAGACTCTGAAGATCTTTTTTTTTTTTTTTTTTTTTTTTTTGCGGTACTGGGGATCGAACTCAGGACCCTGCGCTTGCTAGGCAAGCGCTTATTCCACTGAGCTATATCCCCAGCCCCAGACTCTGAAGATCTTGACAATAGTAATTCCAACTGAACTTTTAAAATTTCAAAAAGCTGTTACAGCACACTTTACAAGTTTTCAGAATGGTGCTGTGGGTCTGAGGTGACTTATATCCTACCACTGCAACCTAAACCCTGAGGGTCCCTGGCAAGGTTAGAACAGTGGAGCCCTACACAAGGCCCGGTGAGGTGCCTGTAAAACCATCTAGGCTAGACAAAAATGCCAGCTTTAAGAAAAATTGTTGCAATAACTTCTGAAAATTCTGTAAATAAGCATAATTTCTTCCATATTTTGGACACTTAGACATCCTCCTTTAATTAAATGAAAACGAACAAATAATCTCACTCTGGAGTAAAGACAGATCTTGAGAAGATCATGTAAATATTAACTAAAAGTACTTCCACTTCTCAAAATGTAGATTCTCAATTGTACAGATCTCAAATCTTACCAGTAAGTTTATTTTACTGGGTATCATGTATTTCTGGGTTTTCTTTATTTTGCGTTGTTTTGGTTTGGATGGGGCAGAGTGGGAAAGGCAAGTTAAGAAATTTCTAGCTAGAAATCTCACAAATGGAGAGGGAGAGCAGGATCCAGGTAGCCCCAGACCTTTTTTATTGGCTCCTCTTAGAATTCAAGTAAGTCATCCAAAGTTCACAAACCTGGTGAGCAAGCCTTGTCTCTGTTCCTCTCTAATACAGAATCAAAGACACCTGGAGAGAGACAGCAAGCGAATGAGAGAAAAAGGGAGATTCTGTTTCTTAGATTTAAACGGAAAGAAAAGAACAGAGAAAGAGAAGAGGGCATACTGATTATAGATGAATCAGGCATCTTACTGGGCACTTTATAAATAAATAATGCCATTCAGATTTTACAGACTTCATAATCATCCTCATTTAGCTTGTAAGGTTTGAACAATAGCTTCAACATGTAGGAGGCTTTTGCTGAAGGACCCAGACTGGAGGCAACGTTGTCATCACACAGCGGCTGATACAGTAATGACATTTTCCCACCCTTCACAGTGAGAAGCATCTACACATCACACTGGGGAGAATGGCAGAGCTACGCTCTGAAGGGGAAGGACAATTCAGAGAACCAAAAACATTCACATCACTTCTAGGATCTGAACAGTCACACTGGGTCAACCCTTAGTGAACAGTTAGGATGACCTGTCTTAGGGGTCAGGAGATGAGCCACCAGGAACAGTCACCTATTCTCTGGAAATCTGCTGTGCTATAAAATCAGACAGGCAAACAGGAATGCCACTGGGTTTACCAAAGGCTTTATTACGCTGACAACAGGAAGAAAGAGGCTGGCATTAGCAAATACAAAAGTTCATCCTGACCTAGGAACTTCAACACTAAGAAGAGTTCACCTTTAAACAGAGCTCCACAGATACTATTTGTACATGTCAGTGTGGGGAAAATGCAAATGAGCCAAGGATCCGGAGCCAATAAAGCCTTTACTTTCCACAAATAGAGAGTACAATCTGCCTAGCTTAGTAACACATAATCATTCACCTAAAGCTTGACTTTAAGTGTTTTCAGACTCATTAAAGCCATTGCAGTAAGTAGCTATGGCCTTTTGCCTTTGCCAAAGCATAATAAGTCAAGGCACTCCAAGTGCTGCCTCATCCTGTGCTACGCAGCACCACAAGGGGAGCTCAGAGAGAGAAGTGATGGGCTCACTTGTGCCTGCATCAGCACATCCCAGGGTGATTCAGCAACACAGATTCCACAAATGCCGATGAGGATGCGAAGAAGAGAGTTTGATGGGAATGTACATAAGTACAGCTATTATGGAAGACAGTCTGGAGTTTCCACATGAAACTGAAGAGTTGCCACATGAGCCAGCAATCCCTTTTCTAAAGTAAATGAAACCATTATGTTGAAGAGGTATCTGCACTCCCACATTCAGTGCAGCATTATTTACAAAAGACAAAATACGGAAACTGCCCAAATGTCTATAAATGAATGAACAGATAAAACATGACATGCACACATAATGGAATGCTATTCAATCTTTAAAAGGAGAGAAATTCTGACATTTGCAGTAACATAGATGAAAATGGATGGCATAATGCTAAGTGAAATAAGCCAGACACAAAAAGACAAATAATGCACAAAGGCACATATATATACATGAATCCAAGAAGTACAATTCATAGAGTAGAATGGTGGTTGCCAGGGTCACAGCATGGGGGAAAGGAGCTGTTGACAAAAGAACACAAACTTTCAGTTAGGAGACCGAATATACAACAGGGTGACTAGTTAATCTACCTGTCTGCTATAATTTGCTACAGTAGTGCAAATCAAGTATTCTCATCACACACCAAAAAGGTAAGTATGTGAGGTGATGGCTGTGCTCATTACCTCAGTTGTGGCAATCATCTATGTATATGAACATTAAAACACACATTGAACACCTCTATTTTTCAACTAGACCTCAATACTAATAAAAAGATGGTGCTATAAATGCATGGGTAAAACTAGAATCTTTTATGTTGGGTTTTAGTCATGCAGCTTACATAATTTATATACAGGTCTTAATTTATGACTATCACATAATAAATATGCAGTTTTTATAAAACCTGAAAAATTTTAAGCAAATTTGCCAAGGATGAACAAATGACAAATTCAAAACCAGAAACCCCCACCACCACCAAACACCTCCTGCAGACCTACTGTAAGCACTGGTGTAAGGATCTAGGATCCACTCAGGGCTTTTTCCAGGCGGAGATTAAGGCCCCTGCACCCACAGGTTGGAAAAATCAGGTAGCTCTGTAAACACAGGGACCAGTAAATATCTGGAAATCACCTCTGTGGGGTGGGAGTGGGGGGTGTCATGAGGGATTTTTCCAGCCGTAAAGGTGAGTCTCACTCTCTAAGGTCCCTGCTGGCACCTAGGGGGCGTGTGTGGGGGTAATCAGAGATGAACAGGTCCAGGTACAACACAGTCTTGCTCTCAACATCTGGAAGCTTGTGGGCCTCCTTGAAGATCTTCTGTTATGGGACTATATATTTTAAATTCACAAACTATTTTCTTGTAACATTCTGAAATAGTTATAGATGCACAGGAAATTACAGAGGTGTACAGGGAGGTCATACGCTCCCTTCACCCAGTCTCCCTAATTCACAACCTCGACAACCAGAAGACATCAAAACCAGGAAGTCGAGAGTCGAGAGTGGCATAACCCACAGAGCTTAGTCAGATTTTCCCCAGCTATGCACACATCTGTGCGTATATGTTGTATGTACCTATGTAAGTGAATGACAGAAGTAGATGGTGGGCATGTTTACAGAACATGCTAGTGTGTGTATGTAGGCTATGTGTTGGGTGTATCCATCTGTGTCATACACACAGGTATGCACAGGTATGTGGGCATGTGACAGCAGAAGTATATTCAGGTATGTGAATGTGTCTGGTATGTAGAGTTCTATGCAATTTCCCCACAGGTGTGAGTTCACAAAACCACAAATCAGGCCATGCCATGAGACTCTCCAGGTACCACTTTATAGTCATTCACCACATCCACGGTCCCTGGTAAGCACTCATCGATTCTCTATTTCTACATTACTTCACAAATGTTTTATGAGAACAGTCCTGCAGTATGCATTGCACTGAGATTGGCTTTGTCCCTTAGCATCATTTCTTGGAAGTTCATACAGGTTATTGTGTGCACCAACATGCTCTACCTTACACTGCTGATTAGGCTTCCGCAGTATGGAGGGACCACAGAGTCCAACCATTTCCCACTGCAGGACATCAAAGGGGGGGGCGTCCATTTTGGCATTATAATGAGTAAAATTGCTATGAGCATTATATAATAATGTTTCTGTAAATGTTCTCATTTCTCCACAATTAATTTTCAAGAGGCAATTCCTGGGTCATACGGTGAGTTCATTTTGGTTTTACAAGGAACTGCCAAACTTGTGTCCAGAGTGGCTGGCTACACTCCCCCCATCAGTGTATGAGTGATGTAGCTTCCAGCATCCTCACCAGCACTTGGTGTTATTACCTCTCACTTTAGTAATGTTGAAAGGTATAATACTGACAGCTCACAGAGGTTTTGTTTTTCTTTGATACTTATATGGTTGAACATCTTCTTAAGTATGTATTTGGTGAAATGTGTTCTCCCATTTTAACTTAACACTTTTAGTAATACTAAGTTTTTGAGAGTCCTTTAAGTATATACAAGTCTTTTTTGAATACATAAATTGCAAGTATTTACTCCTAGTCTGTCGTAGCTTGTTTTATATCCTCGTTTTCCCAAAGCAAAAGTTTTTAATTTTGATGAAGCTGAATATATCACATCACTTTCATTTTTTAAGATAGCAGACCATCATCAAGATTTTCTTCCAACTCGAGCTGTGTCCCAAGGTTGTCACAAATGAGATCTTTAAGGCTGGCCAAATCACAACCTTCCTGGCCATCAGTTTCCCCATTTGCACAGTGAGATACCCATACATGCACCTGAAAAGTCCCAGTGGGCACTGTACTAAAAACAGGCATATAAATGGGACCAGAGCAGGGATACCTGACTCAGGAAATTCTATGTGCAAAGATACAGGAGTACCAGAGCCTGCAGGACCACAAGGCCATAGCAGCATTGGCAAATCCAACAGCAAAAAAAGCACACGAGAGAAATAAATGGCACCCTTAGGAAGGCAAAGGTGAAAGATTTATAGCAGCTATTCCCTGTGGGTTCTTCAGAGAATGGGGAAGAAGGAAAACAGAATGTAAAAATGGGAAAATTTTACTGTAGTCTATGCAGTTTACAAGGAAAATAGGACATATGCTTTTTATTTGAGTGTAAAACTGACTGTATACTGACTTAAGGACAGTTTTCTCTCCATTAGGTGCATAGTTCATAAGAATCAGGACTCTGTTGCCTCTCTGCTACTCGGGACAGAGGTTCCTATCCCCTGAGGATTGGGCAAGCAGAGCCTCACCAACCTTGCCAAGACAGAAACCATGACTTCTTTGCACTAAACCAGGCCACTCTCTTCTTTCCCTATGCTCACTGCAAGCTCTGTCCTTGTGAGACAGAACCCAGGGTGCCCCTCCCAGAGCACTGCCAATGCAGTGAGTGGGTGTCAGGGCAGGTAAAGCAGGGTCCAGAGATGCTGGCACCAGCTTCCAGGCGCAGGCAGCTCACCTTCCTATCCATCCACGAGCCTCGATATCAGTAAGAAAGTTCTCTGTCCCACCATCAGGGACAGAGCACACAAGCAAATAAACCCTTTGGAGTAAACAGCTACTTCATATCATGGTGAATGTCCTTGGGGGGAGGGGTCACATATCTAAAACTCAAATGACTCTTGACACTCTCTTTGAGGTAGATAAACACCTTTTTTAAAAAGGACATCAAGGGACTCCACCATTAAAATTTTATAGACTATTTTAAATTACATTTTATTTGTAGGAACTTGTATGGGCTAAATCTAAGAAAAAACTCAAGACAGTTTTGTCAGTTAGATCAACCAAGTATTTTATCTGTGAAAAAGATTAAATATACATATTTTCTCCATTACTGTAAAAACCACATCTTGCCTAATGAATTTAAGAGAAGAACAGGAGGGGGAAAATCCATTAAGTCCTCTCTTCCCCTACTCTAAAAATGACTTACAGATTTTGAATGCTGATCTGAGTAGAAGTCTATTTTTTCAAATAAATTAATCTTTCACTGAAGAAAATAACATCTAAGATGCTGAAATACATTCTGTAAATTCTTTAAATCTTTACCAGGTGAAGAGAAAGACACTTGCTATTTCTCCCCAACCCCTCCAGGGATGTGCTGATCCACAGTGCTGTTTCTCCTCTGACCACCTTCAGAATGGGGATTTACTGCATCAGGAAAAGCTCTACAGAAAGGAGAAGCGAAGCAGTCATACTCCACTTGTAAGCTGTCCGCTGCTTCAGGTGCTAACCCGTGTGTCTCCCAAAGGCTTGTCTGTGATAAATTTGAACTTCATTTACTAAAGATTGGTCCCCTCATGTACAACAGTTACTTAGATCTGGGTAATCCAAATTCATGGCAAGGCAGGTGTCTACCACTCCTGACGTTTCAAAATGAGAAGGCTGCAAGAAGTCTCCTAGGACAGGGTCCTTCAGGGAAGCACGTGGGCAGTTCACCTGATAGGCAGGAAGAATAGGTACAATTTCTTGAGACAACATTCTTAGGTTAGGGATGGAATACAAAACATTAAGCACCATAAGATACTTTGAAGCAAGCTGGGACAGAGATGGTATCTGTAAAGAATTATAAAAAAGCATTTGAGGTTTTTCCCAACATTCTGGTACTCAGCCAATTTATTTTACCATAGTGAAGATGATGTTGGGACTTTTACCCTTTTGGCCTGTGATCACTTTTTCTTTCATGAAACACAGGGAAAAGACAACAGACACAAATGTGCTATATCCAACAAGTATTGGCATTAACAAAAGATATATGGACTGAAGCAAAATCTTTAGAGCTCTGAACCTTATCAGTAAAGTCTGTCTCTGTCCAGACTATACTCAGATAAACAAAACCTCTTATGATAACTACCTGGGCTGTGTAGGCAGGTACCAGCTCACTCCTCGTTCCAACTCCCTGAACAACTTTTACTCCACCAGGATGTTACAGCCAGGCCCAGTCTCAGCACAGGTCACAGAAAACAAACTATCATCCTCATTTCTACCTGTTCTCAGGTGGTTTTTTTGTTTTATCTTGTATTTTGGTAGGCTTGTAAGAAATATCCTTCCTGTCCACGGATATCTTTCTGACTTCCACTGTATTTACCTGAACTCAATTTTGGACCATTCTTTTGTAGTATATGTGCTGCAGAAGCAAGCACCTGACCTGACTATTCCTTCTACATAATGTTCTCAGTAAAAAAAAAAAAAAAAAAATGTTCTTCAATAAAGAAATAAGGGTATGTCAAAGATTTACAGAATTCTTCTCACCCCACTTCTACCCAAGTATTTAAACTTCCCTCAGCCTCCACGTTCTTCAGGATACACTAAATCCTAGCTCAGGCATTTCCTAGTGACAGCCTAAGTCTCGGATTTCTACTGTGCAACTGAGTTAAGGAATATATAAGCATCTGTTGAGTCCTATCAGTTATTAGTTAAAAACAAAACTTTTAAAACTGTAAATGCTCAATATTTCCTCTGCTATATTACTTATTTGCATTATCAGTGTTACTATACGCCACAAAGAATGATCAACTATACTGAGAATGATTTCTGCTTTCTTTATTGAAAGCACATGTTCTCATGTACAACCCTGATTTTATAAACTTTAGGCCAAATGATTTTTTCTTCCAAGGAGTATCTCAACTTTGATTTCTTCTGAATTGCACTGAAATAGATTGCTCCATGAAAACATTACTACTAGAGCCCTTCTAGGGTCAGATTATTCAGTGCTTATATATACATCACTGCTGGTTTCCTTGCCATCTGGCTTGCTACCACTAAGTAAAACAATCACAACCAACACCTGACTCCATCTGTAAACTGCTGTACTTTCCAGATAACATTTCTATGGTTAGCTGGAATGTCCAGTTCTCATTCTTCTAATTGTTAATGTCATCTTAAAACATGGTTACAGTGATCCCTCAAACTATAGTATTTCCAAGGAACTCAACTGGCTATGGCTGGAGTGATCAGAAGGGGCCTGAACTCCATGCTAGCCAGCTCTTGCTCACGTAGATACCTAGGACAAATAGGGGCTCTGTGAATAAGACCCAGGAAACAAAATTAGGAACCTCTCCTACCAGTTTTCACAAGAGGTTTGAGCTAAGCTAGGCCCTCTTCTACATCTCTACATGCTGATGACATTCCAAATCTCATGTAAGAACTTCCCCTCTCAAGCCACATCCCCCTGTGTCAGGTTCCTGGAGTAGCAGCAGGAAGCTGTGGGTGCCCAGAAAACCAGGATATGATGGTGAGCACTCAGCCCATCTATATAGGGAGAGACAGGCCAACATCATTTCACTAGTTCTCTTCCCTAGAAACACAGCCAGCACAGCTCCCTACCTCTTCCATCAGATGCTGTCAAGTACTATGTGTCAAAGGATACTCTGAACTTTTGGAAATCCAGAACATGACAGGAGAAAATTCCTGCTTAACATTTAAATCTAAAATGACTATTAAAAACTTTCATTTTTAGTAGCTCTCATTTGGCCCTTGTTCAAGAAACTCTTTCCTCATGTCTAGACTTCATATGAAAATTCCCAAATGTCATGGAAATGATCCTGAATGTTTACGTTCATTCACCCAAATATTTATTAGTTCTTATGATGTTCCAGGCAATTTAATAAAATATACAAATAGAACAAAAATGTATCACTAAATGTTTGTCGAATGAACAGTTAAGTAACAGTTTTATATTTTTTCTTCTAAAACATTTTAAAGTTAGAAACAAAATGATAAGTTAATGATCCCAATGATTTTCTTAAGTACCTCTCTAGGCAAGTAATAGAAAATAAAATCAAAGATAGACAAAGGTTCTATACAAAGATAAAAATGACTGTACATTATCTTCTTATAGATTTCAAAAAATATAAAGATTTTTAACCATTGTTAAGTTATATTTAGCTGAAAATCCTGGTCTTTAAAATAATGGCTCAGTGAGGCCTGAAAAAGCTTGCACTGAACTTAAGAGGTTTGGGGACTTTTGTTTTGGATGGAAGGCCAATCACAGTCCAGAAGATATATATAATAAGCTAAAGTTCTTTTAGATAAATTCATACATTGTTGCTTTTTGCACGAGACACCAACGAACTGCAGCAATTTCTCCAGCAAACATTCTGAGGCTTTCTGTGCAAAGCCACTGGTAAGGCCCAAAAGAGCCTTGACTGTTGGGACTAAAACATAATTTCTCGAACAAAAAGTATACTGGATGAAATTTTATGATTCATACCCTAATTAAATAATAATCATGATAGTATAATCTTTAACTTGTGGTAACATCCTTTTTAAAGTTTCCCAATGACTAGTAATACATTCACTGAAAAGGTAAATGAGACCTAATATCAACAACATTATAGTTTCTCAGTGATTATTAGAAGTAGAGGGTGTAAGAAAAAATCTTCTCACAACAGCTTTATTGTGGAATCTTAATCAACAAATCTCTGCTGTGTATGTAAGGATACATGTCTTTAAAAGCATTTCATTTACAGAATAACACATATTAGCATCATTTATTCCATTAGCATCATTTATTCCAATGGCAGAGGGAAAATGAGGTCATACACTTAGGGACTAGGGGAAGAACTTTTAAAGTAAGAAAAGTAATTAGTAGCCAAAGTGCAAATGTAGCCATGAAAATGTGGTCACACTGCAAAGCAATTGAGAAAAGTAAAGAGACTAGCATAGAAAGGCACAATGAAAGCCGAGTTATGCTTAATTTCATACACATACATAGTACCCAAGAATACACACACAGCATTCATTCACTGAAGCATATTTATTACACGCCTACTGTATGCCAGGCACTGTGTCAAGTATTTGGCTACATCAGAACATAAAACATAAGATCTCTGTGCCCTCAGGACACTATATTCAATTTTCCACATATCAACAATTTTCACATCAGGAATATACCATGCATCAACCATGCTTCTGATAAGCTCAATCATTACTGGTCAAGACACAGAATGTAAAAATATTATGAAGTAAATGCAGGAAACAATCCCATATGAATTTTAATCACCAAACTGAGACCTGAATAAGCTACATACAACCATCATGAGTTCTTAAAGCAAAAAAACACTTTCAACTGAGTCAAATTAAAAATCAAATTTTTGTAAAACAGCCACATACTACAGTAGTGTGTACTATGAAGTTTGTCCAAAAAAATCTCAAACCTATGATCTTAGATTATATCTTAAAAGAAACCCAAAGCAAGTAACAAGAAATCAAAAAAAGATTAAAAATCGAAAATGAGAAAAAGAACAGTCACACCAAAACCTTACATTAAAAATCCCAATGAATCCACAGAATTAACTCCAAGTTCCAGTAACTAAATTTAGGAAGGTCATAGTATTGAAAGTTTTCTATTTCCACGTGCTAGCAATGAACACTTGGAAGCAAAATTTAAGAGTTTCATTTACAGTGGCTATATGGAAAAGGAAATATTTAGGTATAAACATAACAAACATGCAGAACATGTATGGGGTGTTCATGCTGAAAACTAGAGAACGCTGTTACTAGAAATAAAAAACGTATATAAATTGAGACCTATCATGTACAAGGATTACAAGACAGCATAATAAAGATCTCGAGTTTCTCCTTAGTGATCTATAGATTTAAATATGACTCTAATAAAATGCACCAGAATTCTTTGTAGATATAGATAAGCTGATTTTGAAAGGTATACAAAAAGGCAAAGGAAGGAAAGAGTCCAAAAGTTTTGATAAAGACTAAAGTAGAAGGAATCATACTGCCTGATTTTAACGTTTAGTATAAACCTGCTATAATCAAAATAATGTAGTATCAACAAAGTGACAGATGATAAGAATGGAATGGGATGGAGTCTAGAAACAAACACAAACATGACTTTAAAAAAACCTTTGAGACAGGTTCTTGTAAGTGGCCAAGGTTGGCCTTTAACTTGTGATCGTCCTACCTCAACCCATTTGTAGCCAGAATTACAGGCATGCTAATTCATTTTTGACGAAGACATAGAGTAAATTAAAAGACAGTCTTTTCAATATGGTGCTGGAAAAACTGAACATCCACATCTATAAGCAAAGCAATACAATAAAAATTCTTGTATAAAACTCAAAAGATGACTAATCTACATATAAAACATACAGGAGAGAACACAGCATAAAATTCTCATGACTTTGGGTTAGGCAAAGACTTGTTAGATATGAAACTAGAAGCATGAGCCATGAAAATAAATAAATTGGATTTAAAATTTTTTTTAAATGTGCCCTCCAAATGACACTGATAAGAGAATAAAAAACTAAACTACTGACTGGGACAAGATACTTTCAAACCACATATTCAACAAAGGACAACAAACATCCCAATTAAAAAACTGGCAAAGACTTGGACAAACACATCAATGAAGCTGGTAAGCAGCTTGCAAACAAGCACAATAAAATTCACTGAACAGTACACATAGATTGATTTTACTATATGTAAACTTCAAAAAAATATTTAATTATGAGGGGGAAATAGAGAACCAGAGATATAAGGAAGAAGACTGCATGTACCTTTTATATGACATACAAGAGGAGAAACTACTGACAGCCCTAAAAGTGATAGGTACTGACTATGGCTCACACATCATGTGAGAAAAAAGGTAACTTTAAAAATCTCTAGTTCTTAACTTATTATTACACTACCCACTGAGTTAACATTTGATAGCCTACTATTCAGAAATAATACTTACATTTTATATCACTTTTTAATTATTTCAAGAGTCTTATCTGTGTCTTGTCCCTATAATATTCATCATGGCTCTGCATAAACCTCATCAATTCCACAGTTCGTATCAAATGTTTTATCG
>PVLD010013712.1:0-54969 GCA_004027595.1 Dinomys branickii | reverse complement strand
GAGACAAAACAACTTCCAACCCAGACTGATGTATCCTGCAAAATTATCCCTCAAATTCAATGGAGAAATAAAATATTTCCACGACAAAGAACAACTGAAGACCTTCATGAGTGCCAAACCAGCATTGGAAAAAGCACTAAAAGATATTCTAGACAGAGAAAAAAGAGACCACAATCCCAAGAACAGCTATAGAAATAACTCCTTAAACAGAACAAATAATTAAACAGTCAGCAAAAGAAGGAAAACTTCAAGTAAATAACATGACTAGAATAAGCCAATATATAACCATGATAACCATTAAAGTAAATGGCCTAAACTCAGAAGACAAAAGGAAAAGATTGGAAGACTGGATTAAGGAACAAAATCCAATGATATGCTGTATAGAGTAAACACATTTTACTCAAAAAGAAATCCATAGGTTGAAAGTTAAAGGTTGGAAAACAATTCTCCATGCAACAGGCCCCCAGAAAAAAGCAGGGGTAGCTATTATGTTTGCAAACAATGTAAACTTCAAACCAAAAACAATCAAAAGTGATAAACAAGGCCACTACATACTAGTTAGGGGAAAGCTACAAGAGGAAGAGGTAACAAACGTAAACATTATGCACCAAACAATAGAGCACCAAACTTTACAAGGCAAATCTTGACAGATGTAAAAAATCAAGTAACTAATAACACTATTGTAATAGGGGACCTAAACACCCCTCTGACGCAAAGAGACAGGTCAACTGGACAGAAACTCAGCAAAGAAATAACAGACCTGAACCAACGTTTTCCCCACGTTGATAGCTTGGTAATCACAATAAAATATCAGAACCAGAAAATTGACATAAGTACATTTCTTAGACTCTAGATTTTATCAGTCCTACATACAGTTTGTATGTGAATGTGTGTGTGCGTGTGTGTGCATGTGTGTGTGTGCAGTTTTATCACATGAATAGGTTGTCTATCCATAGAGTTCAAATACAGCGAAATCACACTATAGAAGTTTCACTCCTCTCTCCTTGTATAGACACAGGCATCTTGTTCCTTTTTCCCTTTCCTAACTTTGACCATCATGAATTCTTCCTCACCTCTCAATTAATGGAAAACAAATTATATTGTAAATAATCTCTTAAAACTATTTTTTACATGTAGCATCATCTTGGATTCATCCAAGCTGTTACTTGTATCCAAATTATTTAATTTGGTCTTGCTTTGTAATAGTCCGTGGTACCAATGTGTCACTTTGTTTAACCAGTCACCCAACGGCACATTTGGATAATCCTAGTGTTTTGTTACTTCTCTATCTTCTTCTCTCTCTCTTCCTTCTTCCCTGCTCCCTCTCTCCCTCCCTCCCTGCCTTCTTTCTTTCTTTCTTTCTTTGGGAACATGTGCCTCCCTTTCTCTGGAGTAAGTGTTGGTGCGATTACAGATTTGGATGCATATTGCAGGTTTCCTTCTATAAGACAATGCCAAAATGCTTGGACATTTTATACTACCACTATCAAAGTGTGAATGATTGAGGAACAAGAATGACCCAGTTCATTTCCCTCCTTACTGGTGCTTGGGCATTTGTTATTATCATTAAGGTGAGTGGTAGCCGTGTAGTGATATAGAATTCATCTTGTTTTTTTGTTTGTTTGTTTTAGTACTGAGAATTGGACCCAGTCTTCACACTGAACTCCATTCTCAGCCCATTTTTAATTTTATAGTACCCCTACCTCAGCCTCCTGGAATGTTAGGATTGCATTAGCCATCATGTCCTGCCATTTTGAGTTTCATTACTCTAATGAATAAGGGTATTGAATAGCTTTTCATGAGCTCTTTTGCCATTGATATATCTTCATTAATGAAAGGTATCTTTTGCTCATTTTCCAAGTACAGTAGACTGTTTACTTGGAAATTTTTATGCATTTCAGACAGTAGTCCTTGACTGCAAAGAAGACCTGTAAATACTTTATCTTTCTCTCTGTAGCTTCATTTTCTTTCCTCTTAACAGGCTCTTCACTGAGTAAATTATTTTAATTTTGGTGATATAGAAATTATCATTTTTTTCATTTTAGGGATCATGTTTTGGTGTTCTATGTGACAAAGCTTTGCTTGCTCATAGAGTCTTAAGATTACCTTCCATGTTTTATTCTAAATTATTTGTAATATTGTATTGGCATTTAAGTCAGTGGTTAATTTTGATTTATATTTTCTTGATTTGGTGTTAGGTTAGAGTTCTCCCTTTTGTTACTTTCCTAACGTTCTCAAAATAAAGTTGGCCAGTTTCATGTGACTCTTATTTTTCCTCCTTCACTCTGTTACATTAATTTGTATTCCCCTCCCCCAATCACCAACATATTGTGTTAATAGATTTAGAGTGAGCCATAATATTAAGAAGGCACTTCTATACCTATATCTACCTATCAAGAAATTTTTCCTTAAGTCTTGTTTATTTGGTTACAAATGGCATAATCAACTTATCCAAGTGTATAAATATACTTACTAAGATTTTGAGTAGAAGAACATTCAGCCTATAGACCACTTTTGTGAGAACTATTGTGTTTAACAATGAATCTCCAAAGCACGGTTTCACATACCTTCCTGCACAGCTAAGCATTCATTAGAAACTTTCACCTTTTTAATTATTGGCATTCAGTCCGTGTCCCGTGTCCATATTTTTTAAAAGTTACATATAATTTTATTCTCTTTAGAGCAATGTTCCCTTCATTTATATTCTTTCCAATTGTCCTAAGCACTATTCTTGCAAAAATAAAGAATTTCTAAATGTTCTCCCAAGTTAATTCCAGTTTACTTCTAGGTACTGCCTAATACTGCTGTTTCAACAAGACAGATTACCCTTCCTCACTTATGATGGTTCCCAACCTCCTGATAAACGGAATCTGTAAAGTTCATCTTAGTAAAACCAGAGACTATGTAGTTTGTTGATTTTATATAAAATATTGTCTTTAGTATTTTGTGCATTCTAAGCTGGCCAATTCTCTTTTCTGAAAGTTGTAACCTGAAGAGAGACATTGTTTACACATAATTTGCAATATGTGTGTTTCCAAATTTAATATATTCTTGAATGTTAGCTAGAAAAAAATATATATATATATAATAAAATACCAATTTTTAAAGCTAATTATATTTTTTCAGCTTTTGTGTATGTATTTGCTTGTGTTATTCTTGATATCTTTCATGTTGATAATGTCATTTTTACTTCTTGTATGTTGGGGTGTTGGTTGCACATGGAATTCATAAACTCCATAAAAATGTAGCAAATATGACACTTTTATGAATTATAAAATGAAGACGTGTCTTTAATTAGTATACCACAATGGAAAGACTGGGTCTTCATGTTAGAAAAATTTGAATTCTTATCTGACATGTGAAATTGTGGAATGATTTACTCACTAACCTTTAGTTTTCTTATCATAAAAATGGCAGGATAATAGTTGATAGAATTCTTTGAAGATTAACAAGGTCATATGTAAAAACAGGTGTGTTTTATGTGTATGTTTTATTAATTTTAAAATCATTAGTAATTAAATTGCTTTGAAAATGGTTTTGGGTACTTTCATTTATACATACACAAAAATGACAGGTTGTTTCTGCTTTATAAAGTACAATTTGGTAACACAATATCATTGGGCCATCCTCCCCTCTCAGAATTCTGGAGCTCAAGACAGTGTACAGAAGAATAATTCAGTGTATTCTCTCTCTCCCTCTCCCTGTGTGTCTCTGTCTCTATCTCTCTATCTCTGTCTCACACATACACCACACACACACACACATACACACATGAATCTTTTATGAATAAAATAAATAACTTTTCCAAGGTCACTTAGCTGAAAGAAGGCAGACCCAGAAAAGTCTCAGGTATTCTGATCCCCAGCCATAAGCTGTTTCCTGTGAACCATTTTTCCTTATTTGTGCCTTGCTCTCTGGCAGCTTGGCTCAGATTGTTTCCTTACCTGTTTACATTTGCTGCTTCCAAACCCATCACACTCTCCCTTCCAGCTCTGAGTCCATATGGCCACGTTCTTCTGGGAGGGGCTCTCTGAAATTACCATCCACTTTCAACCATGTGAATGGAGCAGAAAATGACTCTTGGGCACTATTAACCTGAGCTGGCTGGGATTCAGGGATGCCGAGGTGAAACACTCTCCATGGTGTTTGTAAGCCCTGGAGCCAGTCTCCAGCCTTCCGCAAACCAGGCTACCTTTGGGAGCTTACAAAGCAATTTTGGTACTTTTTTCAAATGACCCCACTGAAAGCAAGAGCATGAGGTGGAGAAAAATGGCTCCCAGTTATGAGCAGTTATCTATGAAAAATATTCTGAGTGTCTAACATGGGTAGAAAGCTATAAATGAGCAAATGCATCCTAAACCTTCAGGTCTAGTGGGGCACACAGTCTTCTCTCACATATGAGGTGATGTTATATGCCATTTACTTTTCTTTGCAATCTCTGGAATGGGGACATTGTGACTTGAAAGGTTTGGAGAAACTCTGCAAAGGAAGAACTGAGACTCTAAGAAGTCAATGATATTTGGTTTTGTTTTGTTTTATTTTGTTAAAAATTCAAATTTCAGAGCCTAATTACCACAGCCATAAAAGTGTGGTGATTTGGATTCTCCAAAAGCCCCCTTTGTCAAACTGTATTTCTTCATACTCTACCACATCGTTTAAACTTTGCACAAACTTTTTTTCTAATGATTAATCAGAGATCTGCAGTATATACAAACATATCTGCTATACGTTTCTAGGTCAATTCTTGCTGATAGGGAACTCCATAGGCAATAACCCAACAGACAAAGTCAGTTTGATGGGAAAATATGAGATGCTTTGAAGTGCTGTCAGATGCAGACTTTTGTGTGGTCACAGCGCAAAGAATCCCGGGGTGCTTAACAAGAATGGGGAAAGATAAAAGAAAAAAAGGGGGAAAGATATTCAAGAAATGCTCTTTTGAAATTTTGAAATTTTGCCTAAATCTGCAGAAGAGACCTTAGTCCTGGCCATGGCACAACTGTCTCCCAGCTGTTCACAGCATGCCTGGCATTTATTGAGCCAGTCAAGGACCAAGGCCACCTATACCACAGACTGCTAGAGGGCACTGAGAAATAACCTCTTTCCCTGAACAGAAGTCAGAGGGCTTGAGACAGATGAGTATGAAATGCAGCTGACTCTCTGATCTCTCCGGCCATCAGCTAGTGCCTAGGGAAATGAAATTTGTTTGCCCTTTTAACACTTACCTGACTATGTAACTACAAATCGCAATGCTAGCCTTAAAATGATCCTTCATGCTTTAGAGAATCAACCATTAATGTGTCCAATTGACCTTCTGAAGTAGTGAATTGTCTCCATTGACCACATTTCCCATGTACAAATCTTTAGTAATAAATACACTGATTCCAGAAGTCAATAGACTGAATAGCTTTTGTGTCCTTAACAGGTATGAATAAATTAAATCTCTCAGCAAATGAAACTTAGTGGAATTCTGCATGCTTTCTTTTGGTAAAAGCTGAGTATTTTGGGCTTCATTTTCTGCTTGCTCAAGTCAGCAGAGGATTGGTCTTAAGGCTTATCAACATGCGTGTGCACTCTCCATTTAAGAAAAGACTTGGTTTAGTCTTGCTTATTCATCACAAAGCCTATGCCTACATATGGCCCACAAATTGAGCATTTTGTTCATGATCCAGATTTGCAGCTGCCTTATGGCTCAGCTGATTGACTCATCAGTGCTATAAACTAAATTGGCCACTAAGACACCTTTAAGTCACACACAGAAAGTGTATTCCTTTTTCTTTTCAGTGGAGCTTGAACACACGATGGTGATCTCTACATGGAACTCAGGTGATGGTGGTCACTATGTAAATAGGAGCTGGATAAAGTATTCTTACCATTATCTAGATAATTGAGATAAATGAAGAAAATTTCCTAATGTATTCTTAATGACCTAGGGGATAAAATGAGTGTGTTAAATTGTGATTTCAGCCCTGTTACTAATAGGGATATTTTGCCCTACAGAATCATGCAGAAATTTTATACTGGGCTACATTCTCATTCTTTAAAGTGCTTCACATTTTGTGGTCCAGTTTCTCAAAATAATATCTTAGCAATGACTCTCAATTACTGTATACTCATTTTTTCAATGCGTTGCTTCACTTGACTATTCATCAAATTTTCCGTGTCCTCATCAGCTAAATAAAGAGGGAGACAAAAGGCTTTAAAACTAATTACAATAGAATATGAGTAATAAAATATGTTATGTGCAAAGGAATCAAAAAATTTAACCAAATTCCCCAAAGCTCATGTCTCCAATTCTTTGCTTCCACTGCAAAATTATACTTACAAGTTAAACAGGGGAAAAGACAAATAAAATAGTATATTTAGCACACTGAGCATCTCAGAGGCTTGAAACAAGATGACAGATTTCAAACCCTAATGTATCTAATATCTTGGGTGCCTGAGCTTGGGTGAGGAGGAAAGAATTAGGTTAGGAGCTTTGTGGATGATTATATTTACACTGTAGGAAGATAATTCAATTAGCTGTGAGTAGAAATTGAGAATCCATTCTATCTGCAGATAAAGAGACAGAAGATAGGAGCAGGGGATATAGTTCAGCAGCACGGGGCCTGCGTGGAAAGCGCAAGGTCCTGAGTTCGATTCCTGGTACTTCCTTTCCCCCCAAAAGACTAAAGATAATGGTAATCCGAACTCAAAGAGCAGCTAGTCAGTGAAAGGAAGCAGTTGAGTATGATTTTTAAAATCCTGAGCTGCATGGCGGTGGGGGCAGTGTTGATTTCAATCCTTGGGGGAGCAGCTCTAGAGACATACTGTCCAGTGGTATGGGAAAGGGTACAGATTATTTTAATATATGTGGGTAACCATATCTGCTTGATAATTAGGAACACTGGTTAAAACTCAACAAAAATGTCCAGGCTAGAACTACACATTTGAAGTACTAGACTGAAAGATGTAAAGACCACAACCCAGTTTTGTGAAAGGCTATTATGTACTGAGTAGATGACAGAGAAGCCAGGGGCAAAGAAGCACATGCAGTACTTCTGAGAATTACTCAGTTTAGTGGAGACCATGCTGCTACAATGTATCTGTTTTACCTTGTTTTCTGAAGTAGCTTATTTTGCATATTGCCCTATATCTCTACTTCATGTGTGTGTGTCCATTAAACCTTTGTGCTCCTACAGACCTTACAGAGCTTGCATGACATATTATTTCATGGCTTTGGTATCCTAAAACAAGTTGAAAAAGAAGCATATCATCAAGCAGAAGGCAAGAAAGTAAAAAATGAATAATATTGTTAAGGCTGTTCTTTAAAACACTAATATTCTCCATCAAATTGACTCTAATACCATAGGTTCAGGTGAGTTTCTCTGACTACTTTATGCTGAATTGTTTCTAGAACATTTCTCAGAGGAAATGACGTCTGAATCTTAAAGGTGTACTGTAAGAAGTACATCTAATTATAATAGTTACTTGGGGAAAAAAAGGACCAATGAAAATGACTGTTCCATTAGGCAGAATAGAATTTAAAAAAAGTCATTCAAAGAAATGAGCATGTTTTGAGTCCCTGGTATGTGCTTTCTTGTTATTACCTTCTGGTATTACAGGCCAGGTGATAGTTAAGGAAGTTAGATTTCCTTGCTTCTAGCTAGTATTTGGACATAGATGAGATGAGGAAGCAGAGGAAAAGCAATTCTGTCCCCAAACTCAGAGTTTCTACACATTCCTCACATTTCCTGGTGCATTAATCTCTTAGACAAAGCTTTTAGGAGAAGGAATAGGGACATTCCAGAGAACTCATTCATTTAAGAAAGAACCAAAGGTGAGCACATTAACTATGTGCCACATGCTTCTCTGCTCAACCACTCCAAGGGATGGAAAAACGACACCGCAGTGGGTTTGGGTACAGAGAGAGTGCACAGTGCGTGTATTCTTATAAATTCCCTATGCGAACATTATTATAGTCACACATATTATTGGAAAACTTGACTAGGATTTTGTGCACATAAAGATAGCAAGACTAGAGTGACTGTAAGTTTAGGTTCAAGACAACCAGTGAGGTGCTGGTAGAGACTGGAATAGAATAGAAACTTGTTCTCCCCGGGAAGTGAACTTAGGAATCTGTGTTTACAAAGACAGGACCTAAAGGCTTGAGGCTACAAATACCTCAGTTGTTGCATTAACTTTAGCCCAAGAAAACATTTTTATTTAACCACAAGATTTTTCATGGTTCCAAGTGATAGGAATTTCCCTTGACCACAAGATCTCAGCCTGTGTACCTGTGTACTGTCACATTTCTGCCATGAGTAAAGCAACACCTATCTTCTGAGGAGGGCAACGTGAGATCCACTAATGAAGTGGAGAATCACAGTGCCTTCTGAAACATCATTTATCTGCAAAGAAATGTGACTCATCTTCAGAGGGTTGACTTCCACAAATTTGGAAGCACAATGTCACTTGTTAATTGAGAAATCCCTGCCATGTGAGACTCTTGTGGCATTGACTTGCACATATGTCTGTTCCACAGGGGGCTTCTGAGAGCTTTCCATTGTTCTCAAAAACTAAGGTTGGGAAAGAACTTCTCTTTGAGGACGACTGCTCTCCAGAAGCACTGAGGAAACCTATGAGGGATGCCACATCTGTGCCCCCATGTTCCTTATTGAACAATTCCAGGGAACTTCACTTGTGCTGACTTCCTTATTTTGGTGCATGTGGTACCTCCTGGAAGTATGTGAACAACCTGCACAACTATACTTGACAAACCTGAACTACACATTATACTTGCCCACTCAGACAATATCATCCAGTTTTGCATTAGCACAATAGTGAGGACAATTTTTAAATTATCTAAGCTATGCCTAAATTCTCTAAGAAATTCAAACTGAGCAGAAAATTCATATTCTGGTGGTAGGGAATGGGATAAGTGGAAGTGAGGAGGGAATCTAGCAAAGATTTCAGTAGGAAGGAAAGGTGGATAGCAAGAAAGAAAGAGAACTGGATCATGTGGCCTAGTAAGAGAAGAACTTTTCCCTGGTTCTTTCTGGCACTGGACAAAGGATATATGGCTGCACTTCTGGCTCATGTTATATCCTAGACAAGAAACCATCTTGGAGCATTGAAGCACACACAGAGAAGACATCAAACACAAACCAGTCAAAGCTGTGCAGAAATAGGGCCATGGAACTTCCTTTTGCTGGAGTTTTTGCTTTCAGGATACTGAGGGCCTGCATGTAGTGCTGCGGTGCTGAACTGTCAGGAAATGAGCAGGGGCCACAAGTGGAAAGAAGCTGTCAGGCAGGAGCCCCCAAATTCCTTGTAGTCCCTTAGAGGGAGCCGCTCCCTTACGTTCATTCAACTACAAACACAGCACCACTCTAAAGATTATCCATGTGTAAATTTCAGATTTCCTGATGCCTGAGGCAGCAGATCATAGACACAACTGAGAAATGGTGTGGTAGGAGCTTGGAGTCTGAGGCGGTGGCCATAACGGGAAGCACCTGGAATAAGAGGCCTCTGATTCTTTAGATACTAGACGCCTGAGTTATCAGGTTGTTGTTGTGCCTCTTTCTTCTCCATCTTTTCTTCTGTCCTTTGGCCTGTTTCTGCTGCTTCTGTTCAGTAATCTTCAATAAATGTAGTTTCGTGCTGCTTGCTATGAGGTGTTTGCTTGGCAGTTCTTTCCTTACTATGCACAAAACCCAGACTATTTTGACCCATTCAGCTGTAACATTTGGATGTACCTCTCTTTTCTCTCAAAAAAGACTTGAATTATTGTTGAAGTCTATATAATCTAGAAAATGAAACATAGGTAACTTTATTTGGCCACGTGTCCTTAGCCACTTAGCATGACAGGTTAGAGGTGAATCTAGGCAATTTCTTTCCTATTTAAAACCTGGATGATGATTATAATGCTGACTTCGACTTCCCCTTAGTCTTTCTTCTGTGTCTGGGACAATGCTTATAAATTAATATGTCTTCAACTAGTGATTGAATTAATGTAAAATAAATAATTGAATGATATTCTAATTATAAGAGAAGAAATTGAGACACAGAGAATATCAGTAATATGAACAAAAAGCTGACCAGAATGGGAATTTAAAAATGTAATGTTGGATTGAAAATGTTTATGCTCCCTGCTCCAATATGCCAATCAGAATCCTAGTATGCAAAAGTTTGAGAGAAATACTTACTATAAAAGGAATATGGAGATTAGATTGAGTCAATATTGGGATCTGTTCATTTCAGAAATAGTAAGTGATAGATAAACAGATAATTATATTATTTAATTTTCAACACTCTTATCAAACACAGTTTGGAAACCTGCACATAGTTTCTATTGTTGAAACTCATAGTTAGGCTACTGCCGAACTAGAAAATACACCAAAGACTTGTGCTCAATGTTGAAGGTTCTCATTTTATTTGAAACTGAGAATAGTGTGTTATGATATGGCTTTATTTAACTGTCATTAAAAGCTACACCATGGCAAAATGCTCAAAATGTGCTGTACATTTTGTAATAAATTTAAAAAGGTAATTCTTTAAAATTTTTTTACCAGGTATCAAACTCATGACTTCATACTTTCCAGGAAGGCACTGTGCCATGAAGCTATATCCCCAGCCCTAAAATGACAATTCTTATAGGTATACCGCTAAAATTTTATTTTATTCATTATTAAATCATGTATTCTCAGAATAAAGACAACTCCATCTAAATCGCTCTTTGGGGTAGTTATAAAAGAGTAATAACCAGACATTTCTTAGTTCTGCATGTATGCCAAAGAAAATCAGTCAAAAATGCCAAATATGGTCCAGCTTCTGTGTGAGGCTTAACTAAATGAAAGAAATAATCTACAAGGGTGTATGAATTTTTAAAGGAGATAAAGTTTATAATAATGTGATCATGAAAGAAAGAGGTGGAGATTGTTCTCCATAAGCTAAGTTAAATTTGCGTGTTATAGAGTAATTGGAAACACAAATAGAAAGAGAGATAAAATTTGTAACTGTAAAAGATAAATTCTTAAGAGGTAATAGTAGAAATCTGGTTTATATCACAAAAGATACACTGCTTTTATTGTGTGTACATCATGAAAGAGTTTTATGTCTCTCAGTGAAGTTGTTCCCTGATGCCCTCCTCATACAGATCCTTGAGCTTGTGGATACTGAAACCAGGCCACTGCTTTAGCAATCAAGGCTAGCCCAAAGGACATTTTATTCCTCATGTTTGGATGCTCTTATTACTTTGTTGAAATCAGAAGAATCCATGATACACTGAAACTCTGGAAAAATCTGTATTAGAAATATAAGAAATAGTGTCGTAGAGGACTTTTAAAAGGAATTACCAACATTAGCAGTTTGAAAATAAAAGAAAATTTTCTGTATGTTAGTAAATCACGCAAAATGCTTTTCCTTTTAGCTTTTCTACCACAGAAAGGAGGACAGGAAAACAAAAACTGTCTGACAGGTATACTCTGAGCTATGTTGACCACCTCCCTCCTTTCAATATTAATTTCCCTAAACTGATAAATACCCAGCAACTGCCATAACCAACTATCCCAAGAAAGACCTCCGTATGTTAGTGCAAAGCCTCTCACACATGGAAGCTTAGAAACGTGAAGCAGCAGCTACTGGACATTTGTCCCCCGCTGAAGCTCAAGACTGGCTCTGCACAGATAGGCTGATGCAGCTTGGGAGCCGTCCAAGGGAGAGAAGAAGAGTACAGTGTGTGTGGCCAAGCAGAGAGAAGAGTGCCTGCTGGGAGATTACGGTGGTATAGATCTAAAATGCTCCCCCCCAATTTTTATGTGTTCTGAAAGTGCTTGGATCTGGAGACAATACATTAATGAGTGAATTAATGTACTGATGAATCTGTAGCTGAAAGTGCTATTAGGCGGTCAGGCAGGGTCTGAAACTGCAGGACATTAGGGGTGTGACCTGCTCCTTCCTTCTCGCCTTGTCTCCCTGCGGGCCGCGATGATATGAGCAGCTGTCCATGCGCTAGGGTTCCTCTGCCGTGCTGATTCTGACTTGGAGTCATCCGACTCCAAGGATGGAAACTGTAAGCCCAAAGAAATCGCTCCTCCTTTAATTTCTGGACGTTGGATGCTCATGCCAGTTGTGAGTAAAGTGACCAAGACAGGGATACCCAGTGAAATCCACCTGCTTCAGGCTCCTCCTCTTAGAAATTGGATTGGAAAGCTGCTTCTCCAGAAATGTGGGTGTTGGTTTCGTCCAAGAAAAATAACTCCTAGAATGAGCCTCTTTCATCTACAGAGGAAGAGACTTATGAGAACAACTTTTTAAGGAATTAATTAATATTTCTTTCCTTTATAGCTGTGACAAAGGTCCCCAGACATCCACGTTGCACCTTATTACTATAGCCCACAAACTTAGTCTGCCTGTTTTTGCCTCCCAGTCATCATCTGTGTTTTGACTCATGGGAGAAAGTCATTCTCCATCACTTAGATATAGTTTTCATAATATCCTATCTTTCAAGGCTCAGTAACAAATGACAAATAATTCTTGAAGCTATTCATGATTATTTAAAACATGATTGATGTATTATTCTTCCAGGCTAGCATCTGAGGAAACAAAGATGAAAAATTCTATGCCTAAATTTGCCCTTGTGAATATTACAAAGGGTGAGGAAAAGAGAAGGGTAAATAACCATACAGTTAGAAAAGTAAAGTAAGCACAGGCTTCTTTGATGAATGGTTATGTCAGGGTCAAGACAGAGCATGTTTATCCTTACACAGGAGGGACAGATGGGTGCTGGACCAGAGGGTATTCTCTGAATAAATGACATCTGATATATGGCTAAGGATTTGGTAAAGGTCTTCTGGATTTCCTCTTCATTTATTTGAGAAGGTAGCTGAGTACAGTGAGAAAATGTTCCAGGAAGACAGAATAACATAGGCAAAGGCTGAGAGAAGACAGACTAGTCTGCATGAGTGGATGGGCAGGAGCTAGGTCTGACTGCTGCCAGAGTGCCAGAAGGGTGAAAGGATTTAAGCTGTTCTCAGGTATGACCACACGTCTACTCTTACTGAACAAACATGGGGAGTCACCAACAATTTTCCCAACAGTGGAGTCAGTGAGCAGATTTATATTTCCAGCAAAGCATTCTGGCTGCTATGTAGGGAAACACGTTCTAGGAGTGAGGATGAGGATCTATGCCTCATGTAAATGGGACAAAACGAAAGAACAAAACAAAATCTAGAAGATAGGAGGTCAGGACTTGGATGATGGTGCGAGAAGAATAAGTGAGGGCAGGGTAATAGAATTCGGCACTGACACAGATGGAGCATATCAGGAAGAACTCACCATTCAAGGACAATGTGAATTTAAAGGAACCCATGATGATATCACTTTGAGCCTTTATAGGATTTGACGTAGTCTTAAGTATTTGAATACACATATGCAAAAGAATCAAAGATATGGATGCTGATTGATTGGTAATGAATGTCATAGATATGTGGTGATCAAATCATAGCAAGGGACAGGATCACCAGAGAAATATATGGGAGAATGAGAAGAACAAGGTGCCTATGAAAAAAATCTGAGGTTTCCCACATTAAATATGGTCAAATTGATTCTTGAGGTAAGGTTTTTTTTTTTTTTTTTGTGGTACTGGGGATCAAACTCAGGACCCTGCGCTTGCTAGGCGAGCACTTATTCCACTGAGCTATATCCCCAGCAGTCAAATTGATTCTTAAAGAGCAAAATCCTCCCAATTTACATAGGAATCTTTATTCTACTTATAAGGTTTTAGCACTTTAGCTGTACAATACAATTATTCACTTTCAATTTGTGTGATTTTATACACAATAATCAAGTGTCTGTTGAACAGCAGACATTATTTTATTGGTAATGTCTTCCAACAATTTTGAGAGCTAGAGCTGGACACTATAACTTATCCTATTTGTTAGAGATAAGCCTATGAGTTTTCTGAATCCGGTCTCATGTCTCCCTGACACACAATTAGTCCTAATGATTCAGTTACTATGAATTTGGCAAGTCTACCTCTGCCACTGCATACCAAGGAAATATGAGTGGATCTGGCTCACCCTACTTCCAGGATGGGCCCCTGATACCACAATCCACACAATTTTTCAGGCTCTCTTTATTTTCATTTTGTGGCCATTGACATAGTACTTACCAGTGAACCACATGACTCATAGAAGGTTACCATTTCTGTCCCTGAATAGATTCACTTTTGATTTTTATGTTTTTAATTTTGATTTACATATAATAATGTAAAATACACTATATAATGTGATATTTAAATTCATGTATAGTATGCTTAATGACCTAATCAAGATAATTGCCATATATGTTACCCCAAGCACTTAGAATCGTGTCTTTGGTTTGGGAACAATGAAAATCACCTCTACTGGCTACTTTGAAATATACAATTAAATATTATCAAACATTAGAATGTTATATGTTATCCTGAAGAGATTATTCGTTGAGTTTTTGTTTATTTGTCTGTGTTTTTGTTTTTGGAGACAGGGTCTTACTATGTAGTTTGGACTGGCCTTGAACTCACTGTGTAGTCTAGGCTGGCCTCAAAATTGCAGTAATCCTCCTGCCTAAGCCTCCCAAGTGTTGGGATTGCACATGGCACTGAATAGATTCTTCAAGAAGACACATACACACACACACACACATACACACACACACACACACACACACACACACACACGAACATGTCCATCAAAGAGTGAGATTAATGAGAAATAAAGTTCTTCTTTAAACTAAAGATTTACCATTCTTTGTTAGAGCAATTAGCATAACTAAATAGTATATCCATTTCATAGACAAATGTTTTTAATAAAGACATGGTGTAAATTGAAGTCAGTATTCTACAATAGCACTTTTTCCGACTCATGTGACCTCTGAACCAGAAGTGGGGCCTCGCCAGAGGCAGAGACCAGTTAGAATCTGTTTACACAAATGGCTCCTGCTAAAGTAATGACATAATTGCCAAATCCCTTGATCGACTGCAGAAATACTAGTAGAAAATGGAGCACAGATGTGCTGCTTGGGAATTTCTTGGGCAGAAAATGAATGCTTGAAACCAAGCAGAGAAAGTGAGGATTTATAGTCTAGATTTTTCCTCCTCTGAGTTTGTGATATTAACTTGGTTAAAAATAAAGGCACAAAATAAAGGCCCTCTCAAGGCAACCTTTATCCTTAGAATTTTATGACTAATGGACACTAGATGTACAAATTTCCAGAGGAGCCAGAGCACCTGTAATCCCATGCCAGCCATCCCTGTACTTGGCAGGCTGAGGCAGGATGATCACAAATTTGAGGCAGACTGAACTACAAAAGTACAAAGCTGGTCTATGTAGCAAGACCCTCAAAACCAAAACCAAAACCCAAGATAACAAAATAAAAGAAATTAAAATTCTAGAAGAAAAGTTATAGCTAAGATACCAAGTATTCAGTGCATCTATCCTGAAAACAGCATCATCCTTACCTGGTACTGTCAACTTAGAAAAGGAAAATGTACATGGCTGACCATGAAGGAAGCTTTCTAGATGGAAACACGAACACATATAAAGGTGAAATCCTTAGCAAGGCTGTTTTGTAGGCTTTGTTGCCTGAATCACAGCTAGCAATATTATCTTTAAAATCCTATTAGAAGCTAAATAAAACATCCAGAATTGATCAAAAAGAGCCTTTTATATATGCAGAATCCTTCAAACATTTTTGTGAAATGTCATATGTAGCACCAGAAATTGGCTCTGCAATTTGAAATCGGACTGTAGAAAAATGCTCAACAATAGTCCCTTTAGCTTGTTTGCCACAATGGAGGTTATTTCATTTTGTGGCTAGTTGGAGAAATATATTAAATATGACAAACAGAATAGAGATTACCTTCCAATGAGTAATCTTTATCTCTATACAAAGCATACAATGATTTCTTCAGAAAATTAGCAGTCTGATACCTAAACAAGCAGAATTTATATTAGTAGGCAGAAGGGAAATATAGAGGAAAACTTAATCATGTCCAGGCTAAATGAGGATAGATTCCCTAAACAAATACGCGGATGCCACAGCAATGGATGCCTAAGCCCATGAGGATGCAATTATACAGCTGAATTTGAGAGCAGACAATGACGAAAAGAGTAAGACAGAAACAGAGCCAGAGGCAGAGCCATAAAAACGGAAACAGACGGGCAAGGATTGGATCAAAGTGCTCTCGTAACTCTTTTCAAGGAATACAAAAAGAACTATACATAGAGAATGTTTCTAACTAATAAGCAGCTTTCGCTAAGAAAATTTCATGGATTAATATAAGATTTAGTGATCTATTGTTTGGCACTAGGGACAAGATACACATGAGACAAAATTTTCAAGGACATGGGGGAGTAAAATCATTTAAATATTGTTTTAGTCTTTAAAAAATCGCTATAGATTTGCAATGCATAATCTTTGCATTCCCCAGCACTAGCATCACTGCCTCAGCTTCATCTCAGATCATCAGATATTAGATTCTCATAAGAAGTATGGAACCTAGACCCCAAGCATATGCAGTTCTCACTAGGGTTCTCTCTCCTATGACTCTAATGCTCCTGTTGATTTGACAAGAGACGCAGCTCCAGGTGTTAATGAGAGCTGTCAGCATTAGCTGTAAATAGCCATGAAATTTCACTAGCCTGCCTTTCACTTCTTGTTGTGCATTTTGTTCCCTAATAGGCTGAGGACGTGACCCAGGGGCTGAGGATGTATAGATGATGTTTAACATTATAATGACTTTAGTCACTGAGACTTCAAGAGAAAAATATGTTCTGCCACCCTCTCCTCTTTAAATCCATAATTCTTTCAAGTCATTTAAATTATTTTATATTTCCATTTAAGAAATAGTTTTAAAATCATAGTTTATGTTACAAGAACAAATTAAATATGGGGACTTTTCTTCAGGTCACAGCTGACAAGGTATTATTGTCTCTCAAATTAAAAAAACAAGTGCTGTGAACCAAACACACAAAACCATGTCTGGTCCAAAGTGCCTATGAAATTTTCACCTTCAAGTATATTTATATAGTGCTTTCCATTTTATCTTTTTTTAAATAAAGATGTTTAGAATCATAAAAAATAAATACACTGTGAGTTTGGAGACTGTCTTCTTTTTTCCTTTTGGCTGGTTCATGCTGTGTTAGTGGGATAATTCTTTATCCAAAGCGCTGGCACTCTGCTGCCATCAAGCAGTGATGATTTTTGCCTTATTGCATTTAGCAGAGCTGCAGCATTATGGCTGCATACTTCCTCAGGGAACAGGAGGGGGCTGGAAAAAATAGAATGAAACAAAATAAAGACAAAAAGAAATAATCATCAGAGAACATCCTCAGGGAGTGCAGGAAAGCAAAAGCCAGAGAAAGTAACAGCTTACAGCGTTACAAAAATTGTGTGAACCTGTTACAGGGGGAAATATGTTTGATAGAATTTAAATTATTTAAGACCCTAGAAAGAGATTGTATTCATTTTCTGCTTTTAGGGGAGAACCATCTGTGAAGGATTTTATTTACTTCTTTCTCTTATTTTTTTCTGCTTTTAAATTTTATTTTCAATCATTAATGTGAGATTCAGGTAACTAACATTATTCTATATTGTTCCATTGCTTTTTATATGTTTGTTCACTTGTACTTATATTTATGAGTGTCATGATATATTGTAAATGCATATCACAAAATTCATTAAATTGTGGACAATCTTCATGTATTACATTAAATTAATCTTTATAATTCCATGTAACATTTGGTTGTCATTGTTTGCAGTAGGAGGTCACTGAAAATGAATGTAGATTCTACACAATTAGGCATTATTAAGAGACTTCTTTAAAGAGTACAAAAAGGATTACTCCAACTTTGCAAGTTGTGAATATAAAAGATTTTCTGAAAGAAAAGTGAATGCTGTACATTATAAAATGATAAAAAAGGAAAGCATGATGAATCATACAAAGCAGCCCATATAAATTAGTAGTAAAGATAACTCTCTAGTTTCAATCAATAGGCAATGAGTTTTTTGTTTTTTTTTTGTTTTGTCCACTAGACAATATTGTGACTTTTATAGCTTTTCAGGTCTGAATCCATCCATTTGTTTAAGACTCAGAAGTGACTAAAGCGAGCTGACCTGTAGAACTGTATAAATCAGGAAGCTTAACAACATGGTTTCAGGGGTAGATAAGAAAACAAGTTCTTAACCTACAAAGTAAATAGGCTGTGGTAGAGATACAGTCTCAGAATGTGCACAGTATACTTCAAGGTAGCTGTAATTACATCTCTTATTCTAAAATTCAAAAGAAGAAAAAAAGAACGCTTCATCTTCCTTCATCTTCAAAGGACTTAACATGCCCTTCTCTCAGCTATCACATCATACTGAGCTCAATGAATGAGGTGGTGAAGTCATCAGAATGAACTGAGTGCTGCAGTGCATTACTCAGGTAACCGGGCAAGAAGGAAGGATACCTCTGTAGCATGGCTTAATGAATGGTATGGGTCAAATGGATGTCCTCTCCCTTCACATTATTGCAAAGACAATAGCATCGAGCTCTTCATTTAATGGGCAGAGCTGCACACAATTTTTGCTTTTAAAAATAGGTATTTAAGATATTTGTTCCATAGTTTCAAGAAACTCAATAAGTAAATGCTTAGCGAACAGCCAGTCTGATGCTGTGAACATAGCATCTTGACTGGAAGTCTACGTGTGTTCAGTTGTGATCTGCAGTCTCTTGTTTCTAGCGAAGACACTCAGATAAGATTTAGATTAAAAAGACTTTAGTCACCAGCATAGCTGCTTCTTCTTAGGGAGTCACAGTTTGCATAACAGTGGTCACCCCAGCCATCACTAAAGGAGCATTTTTGATGGAATGCATTCACGTTGGATAAGAAATTTAAGTAGAAAAAGTAATTTTTTATGAACGTTAGCATGCTAAATGAAAACACAATTTAGAGTCTTATTTTCTTCTTTTGCAATACTGGGAATTGAACCCAGGGACTTCACACTGAGCTACATAGCCAATGCTTTATGATTCCTTTTTACTTTGAGATAGCATCTTGTCAAGCCACTAAAATGCTCAGTCTGGGCTAGAATTAAGAGATTCTTGTCACAACTTCCCAGACTTGGATTACAGAGATATTATGCCACACCAGGTCACAAGCCAGAGTCTTAAAAACCAAGCAAAATTAGTTTACACCTAGTTTTTCACATAGTCTTTATCTGTTGCTTCTACCTTATTGGTTTAACATGAAGGCTATCCCATTTTATAAGAAAAGAAACTAAGACTTAAACTATGTCTGTTATTTGATTAAAATGTCACATATATTAATATGCTACCTCAAAATTCTACATAGTAATTCAATGTAAAGCACCAGGGCTAATACCATCACATCATCCACATCAAACCATATCATGTGTCCACTGTATCAGAGGACTGATGTATCAAATGGAAGCTATGATACTTTGTGGAAAGAGAGACCAATGTCCCAATCTGAGTTTTTCCATTTTCTAGGTCGGATCTAGATAAAACATTTAATTTCAGCTACATTCTTCTCTTCTCATTTATAAAACGTGGCAAATTTCATGCTTACAGTAGCATTGGTGAATAAGGTGAAACGGTTGCCATTTCTATTATACTGCTTCTTGGCCATGTGTGAAAGAGTAGCCAGTAGCTTCGCTTATTCCCATTATCAGTGTTTTAAGAAGAGTATTCCTTGTCTCTGAACCATGGACACCGAGAGGAGGTAAAGAACAGGTCATGCTTCTAAACAGGGATCCCAGGCCAACTCCAAGTTACAATAATACCTAAAATTTGCTTTTATGAAAGCAAGTTTTGTGTTCTGTTGAAAATGTAGATTTTGGAAGCAAACAGATATATGAGCTTCATACCATTGGGAAGATTTAAACATGCGACCATAAGCTAAAAAAATAGGTTCTAGTTTGCCGTTGCTATAATACCCTCAACAATTTAACTTGCTCAGCAAGGCAAACATGTACGTGTGGTTCTATTTCCAAGAATTAAGTAGGTGTTTTAGAATGAATCAACCAACTTAAAAGACCTTCATGTGAATGTTAATAAAAACCATACTAAATGAATCACTAAGCAATACGGCGACGAAGAATAATGCAGTGCTAGAAGCAAACATGGGCTAATGGCTTACAGGGTGCTAGTGAGGGTTCTATTTTTTTCTTGACTTATTTCATTGAGTCCGTACAGCAACCTTGAAAAAGAAGGTTCCTTGGGGTCATTAAATCTTTACTGGTGAGTTATGGAGAAAAGAACTTCAAGACAGGTCTCCCAATTTCAGAGTCTATAGCACTGTCTCCTGTGTTGTATCACCTAATTGCAAATGATACAGAGGTAACAAGAAAAGATGTAGTTTAACTCAGCTATACACATTAGTCTCTGTTTGAAAGACTCAGGAGCTGCCTTTAGGAAGAGGCGCATTTGTCTTCACATCAAACAGGTCACTAAAATGAACACAATGATGTAACATCAGAGTTTTGCAATATTCTGCTAGAAATAGCACTATGGAAAATATATAATGAGTTGTGTTGTTGAGAATATTGTAGTTTAGCTAGGCTGCAGCATCCTAGAAATTCAGACAGCTATTTAATAAGCCAGTGAAATTCTAGATAGCACAAAATCTGATCCTCTCAACTTTAAAAATGAGAAAGTTAATGTACATAGGATAATTTAAGGCTACATTCCACTTATATCATGGATCATTTATTAAACTTCAAATCTCTTAAAGGTATGAGATCAAATAGTTTTAAGATTTTAGTAAGGGATACACAAACTCCACAATATTTCAAATATTTCTTTATGTTTTTTTCCAGTGTTGAAGAGTCTGAAAATGCTTTATAACTGATTAAAATAGAATTGTATTACTAATCACAGTAAGGAGGCCTTAAAAGATGGGCTTTGATCTCTACTTAGCAGCCTGTAGTAGTGTGAAATGGATAATATAACAAATTATCTCAAATTTAGAAAAAGAAATTGTCACAATATTATTGCCTTAGAATTTATAGGATCTGAAATATCACATAGATCCCTGAGCTAAAATCAAAATGTCAGTAGGGCTTATTCCTTTGGTTTACCTAAGGTATAATTCATTTTCATGTTTTTCCTGTTTAGATTCTTTGGCAAGTGAACTACTTCCATCTTCGAAGTCAGTGAGTCTTTGCCGTATCTCATCACTGTGATATCCTGCCTCCCTCTTACTTCCAAGGACACTTAGAATATCTTTGGGTCCACATGGATCATCCAGGGGAGTCCTCACATCTCAAGACCGTATGATAAATGCACTTAATTTCTTCTGCAACTTTCATTGCCCTTACCCATGTAACACAATAGAACCAGGGGTTATGGTACACTTAAACAGGAATGTTATTCAGCCTAGCATAAGGCTGCTACCCAGAACATTAATGTAAGAATAAAATTCTCTAGTATCTCCAAAACCATTTCATTGACTGCGTCTTGGTTACTTTTCTCTCATTCCTGAGACAAAATACCCAAACCCAAAATGAAGGAAGGAAAGGTTTATTTAGCTTACAGTTCATGGAGGTCTCAGTCCACATTTGGCTGGTTCAGAGGCAGAGTGGCCCATGGCAGAGGGCAAATTGTTCATGGCAGCAGCACACAACAAAAACTATCAGCAAAAGGGAGGAATGGCTGCAAGCAGCTGCTTTTCTTCCCTTACATTGTAAACAGCCTACACCCACCCAGGGGGCATGTACCTCTCACACAATCTCCATGCCCTCCTCTTCCACAGGCTCAGGATGTGTACAAAGTAAGCGCCCTGGCTTCCTCCAGAGTCACTCAGCTAAACCTCTAGACTCCCTAAGTTGATACAGTGTACCAACCATAACAGACTGAAAGATATTTTCAATTAGTACAATTACCTTAACCATGTCCATTGTGTCATAGAAACCTGGGAATGACTCTGAGATAATCTTATTGTCAATGGCACAGATTGTGAAGTATCTTGTCACCTCTGATCACTACACAATGTGCAAACTGGGGTATAGCAATAAGTAGAAGGAACCAAGGGTGGTGGCTTACGCCAGTACTTGAGAGGCAGAGGCAGGAAAATTGTCATGAGTTCAAGACCAGCCTGGGCTACAAACTGAACTCAAAAGCTGTCCTGTACTGCATAGCCAAACCCTGTCTCAAAAAAAAAAAAAAAAAAAGAAAGAAAGAAAGAAGAAAGAAAGAAAGAAAGAAAGAAAGAAAGAAGGAAAGAAAGAAAGAAAAAGCAATAAGTAGAAGGATTGTTCTCATTCAGAGTTTTACCTCAACACTGTTTCTAGGAAGACAAGCATTTTAAACTCCAGGCCCTATATCATCAATTCACAATGTATGGACCAAGTAAATACTGGAATCAGGCTGACTGCTCCTGTGCAAGACTGTGGAGGTATAAAAGTATACAGTAGATATCAAGTATAATGGTGAGAACATCTGGACTGATTTGAACATCTTTGATCCCAGGTAGACTAACAATGATATGAAAACTGGTGCCTATGGTGTTGCAGGAATTCCATGAATGTGTATGCTGTGCTTTAGATCTAAATGTCCCACAGAGCTTCCGTGTGTTCAGAGGTGAGGCTTTGAAAGGATAACTGAAGCACAGACTCTGCTCACCAGGGATTAATCTACTGGTGAGCGGCCAGCTGAACGTGGTCTTGAGAGGTGGAGCCAAGCCGGAGGGGGAGGATGGTGGGCAAGTGCCTTTAGAAGGCATATGTTCTTCTCCAGTTCTTCTACTCTGCTTTCTGTTTTCATAAGTTGAATGAATTTCTTCTGCAAGCTTCTTCTGTCATGCTGTTTCTGCCTTGGAGCCAGCCAATAATGGACTGAATCTACCAAAACGGTGAGCCAAAAATAAAGGTCTCCTTTAATTCATGGGTGTCAAGTAGTTTTTGCCAGAGACAAGAGAATTGCTTTACATAGTAAAATAATCAATGAATGAATAAGATGTATTATTGTATACATACAAAAATAATGTGACTGACAATACAAAAAGTGTTAGCATTCCAAATAGTTGAAACTCATAGGGACCATTTGTGACAGAAATTAGAAACTCTACATGGGAATGCCAAGAAAGATCACAAAAGTTGCTAACTGGTCAAGAATACTGATACAGAAGTCTGGGAGAGATGTCACACCAAGCCAGTACCAGCACTGCACACCTTGGAGCACAGTCTGTATCAAACTTTTTTAAAAAGACCTTTATTAAGCCAAATGGTGGTCCTCTGTTTGCATCTTAATTCATAGAACCTGTACATATACCAACTAAATGGTAATAGGGTCTTTAAGACATAATTAAGATTATGGACATAAATATGGGGAGATTATCCTGAGTTAATCAGGTTGCACTCAATTTTTCAGGTAAATTCCACCCAACTGCATATACCCAAGCACATAACTTTCTCATACTGAAAACTGCAAGATGTAATGGAAGAAGAAGAGGACAGATTGCAAGTCTGAAAGGAACTGATTGAGCAGTGCTGCTTGGGAAGATGGAGTAAATAGACTCCAAAGCAGGGAACACAGCAGTCTCTAAAAGACAGGAAGGCTTCAGATGGAGAGCTGGCCAACCAAAAATCGTAAGATGCTGAACTCTACCAACATCCTGAATCAAAAGGAAATGGATTTGCCACAAGAGCCTTCAGAACAGGAGACAAAAGTGCTTACACTTTGACATCAGCCTGGTCTGAGATTTGTGCCAGACCTCTGCCATACAGCAGATTGAGATGATAAATTTGCATTGCCATAAGCTCTTATATGTATGACAACTTGTTATGGCAGAAAAAATAATTTTATTCCTTCAATAAAGTGCTGCTCTGTCATTGCCTTCTGCCTTGGAGTATGTCATGCTGCCTCCATACATGACTTGCACAGGTATGGGTCTGTGTGGTTGCTGATTCTTCTCCATCATTAACCATGTAACTTTTCAAGGGTCTATAAGCATTAGCTTTCTTACTCAGAAGTGTTTGGTTTGACGAGAGCTTTCGAAAGAAGGGTGGGTTTATTCTTAAAAACTCCTTCTACCATTTTATTGAAGCAAAAATCAGATCGTTTGAAATGGAGTTTTAAAGGTGAAAAGATTTTGGGAGCTGGTAGATTTTTCTCACTGTGGCACGGGAAGGAAAGGGAAGCTGAGCAAAGCTGAGGAAATTCTTGCAGATGCAGAACTAAAGCTCCTTCCTGCCTCCTCTCCATCTCCCTCCTTGAGTCACTGACCCAGAGTTCCGAGTTCAGGGACTTCTGAAGTAGAATGTGGAATTAATTGTGCCAATTTTCTGAGACTAAGTGATGTCTACCTTGGTGACCCAGGGTTATAAAGTGAATAGTTACCTGCCAAAATGTGAGATGGGTTCTGTAGTTTCATCTTGGAGGACATCACGTTACAAAGCAAAAGACCACAGGAAACGTTCACTTGAAATGAGGTTTTAGTTCTAATCAAGTTATGTTTTTCTTGCTTTCATCCCAATCAAGACTTCTACCTTATGAAACTGGAGATAAAGAATATAATAACAGAAGCTACTCATGGCAGAACTACTTTCATCCAGAAATAATATTGGATATCCTGCCATTAAGAGTCTTAAATAACTGACTCTAAACATATTACTTTCACCGCAGGGCTCTGGTTCGCAGATGATGCTAAATTGGGAGGAAAGGTCAATTCTGCAAAACAATCCTCAGGTAGGAAAAGAATTAGCTCACTTAAATACCTGGGCTAATACATAAAAAATTCAATGCAGATAAATGCAGAATAATGAGTCTTGTAGAATGTAATAAAAGGACATAATATCTCCTTAATGGGAAAGTACTACAGCATATTGACCTGGAGAGAGATATGAGTTATTTTAATAAAAACCTATATTAAAGATTATTCAGTTCCATTATTATTGAGAAGATGCAATGTGTTTTGTTAGACCTACGTAAAGCAGCACACTGAATCTAATCACTGCGCGTACTCCATCGGGCATATTTAGAATGAGCCTTAAAGGGGCAATTTGTAGAACAAGCTAAATGAAAGCACTTGGCAGAGGCACACGGTTGGCAACAATTATACAGAAAACTGACCACTTTCTCTTTGTAAGTCAGATGTGTTAGAAAATCTTCAAACAAAGAGGTGTCAGGATTCAGAGAGCAAAGCGTACTGAATTGCAAGGACAGAGGTGAGCTGCTCATTAAATCCACTTCTCGTTCTTCAGGATCCACTTTTATCAATGGTCTGACAATTCCATTAACTTCTTCAGCAATTACAAATCCCGGATAACAAATACAACATGGACACTTCTTCCTGACAGTTCTGCTTGTTTGGGGCCAATTTACATTATTGAAGATCTGGAGTCCAGACTTTAGGATTCAGCTACTATTAAATGAAACCTTTGGGTGATGAGACTACTTTTAGAGCTTTTGTCTTACGGGGCCCTGGCTGGATGCAATTTATCTACAGTTTTCCGGAAATTATAACGTTAGAGAAGCCAAGGTGACAAACATCGGTTGAGATAAAAGATGCATGGTAGGTCGCCGCAGAAAGGGAGAGGAATGTGGAGTGATTTCAAAGCAACCTTGAAAGATAAGCATAGGTTCTCCACAAACACAAAAATAAGGTTTTATTACTAAAGGAAGAGATATAGTCTTCATAACAAAACTATCTTTATAAATACATGAACTTCTTGCCTGCCTGCCAAGGTAAATTGAAATGTGCCTTGCTTACATGTGAGACCACTAATAACCCTCTAGCTCTGTCTGGTCTGGTGCATTTCACTTTTCAGAGGTTCTTGAGAAATGATCATTAAAGTAGTATTACTGCTAAGCAAATTAATAGAATGTTTGGACACAAATGATAGGAATGCATAAAGGTGATTTCTTAATCTAGATTTTCTGATTCAAGGAAAGGGTACCATAGTATAATCCCATTGAAATTTTGGTCTAGAAGTTGTTTTGTTGGACACTCCCATGCATTATGGTATGTTTAGTAGCATCCTAGGCTCCATTTGCAAGATTCTGGTACAAGACTACTCTTGGCACTACACTGTGGCAAACAAAAATGTCTAGGCATCATCAGTTGCCCCCTGGCAGCGTGAAAAATGCCTACTTGAGAACTATGATCATAAGAACATATCACTCATCCTTTTCAAAACTCAGTTTTTGCATCTCTGAGATACAGATTAAAAAGTGGCTACCACCAAGGGGTAACACTCAAGTGAGTGTCTTAGGAGAAAGCAACACCTGGTAACCCTCCAAAACAAAGAGTCTCAGAACAGGTCATTAACCTGCCCATGGACTCATATTAATTTTCAGTGTTAGGTTAGCATTAATGTAGCTAACAAGAGAAATCAAAGAAAGGCAATGATAGGATCGCAACGTGTAAGGATAAAACCACTGTGGTTATCAATTCCCAAACACTCCATGTGTATCTATCTAATAGACCATAACTACTAGTAAGAAATCATGGTGCATTGTTCCTTCCAGTAATTCCATTTGTAGCAACGATAATAGTGGTTTTCTTGAAATCACATGTAAATAGCTTAGTATTTCTCTAACCTTTGAGTTTTGCTTTCTCATGCAACAAAACAATAAAGCTAGAAGTTCTCAACTAATTTTCTAAACTGAGGATAATAGTTGTGTTATAAGCACTGAACATTTTGCAAGTAGTTAAAAAATGTAACTCAGAAAAGGAGAGCCTTTTGTTTTTCACAAGCTTGCAAAACTGAATAAATTTCTCTTTCTGAAAAAAAAAATTGGGGAAAACTTGTCACTCACCATGAAGCTGTATTCTACCACGAGGTTTCTCTAATTTAAACAGCCTATCTTTTACCAAACATTAAACAAGCCATAAAGCAGGAACTTTGGAACTTCAAATGAAGCTGTCAGAGATTCTTCCTGCCATTGGATGATTTGCAGCTGTGTGACTCATTTATATCTTTATAAGAATTCAGGGTGGAAAAAAAAAAAGAGAAAAGATTATTAGCATTTCAATTCCTGTCAACTGCTGAAGTTAACTAGGCCTGAAGATGTGCCTGGCTTCCCAGTTCTAGTGCTGAGATAAATGCAGAACACAGGCAGCGGTGTTGGATGGATTTATATGAGGAAGCTGGGTGAAAACGAGGAATCGTTGGTACTAACATTCTTATAATCAAAAAATGTGAAGTACAATGCATTTACGGAGTGTCATGCTCGGCTCTGTTCCACACAGCATGGGGACAAGCCAGCTAGCAGCAGATAAGACCTCTTCCGATAAGAATCAAACCCTCTGAGGCGAGATAAAACAACTTAGAACAGCACAGGAAGCAACATACTTCAATCTATTATTGCATCACTGAGTGTAGCTCCAGGTGTGCTATTCACCTTGTATTTCTTGGCCATCTGTCCTTTGAACTAAATACCATTTCCCATGTGGTTTCATCTGCCCAGGAGGTCCTTTCCTCCTCCCTTCCACACTGCACACCCTGGCTGAGCCTTCTCTTAAGAGAGTCAAGCCCAGCACTGAGGACCAAGCCTTCACTGGCCCTAACAGAGCACTTGCTCTTCCCGCTGCACACGAAGCTTCAGCTGCAGCAGTGATGGACAGTGCGATCTCTTCCACATCACAGGTGGCTGGTCAGAGTCGGTATGACCCACTGAACATGAGTAAGGAGTTGTATGGAGGGTGAGTCTATTCTTTTCTCGACCCAGATATTTAACACCTCTAAAGAACCATAAAAAGTATGCACTTCACAGGACTTCTTTTCTTCATAGATTAATGACTTGTCTTTACCTGGCCTTATTGTTGTTCAACACAACCTCCTCTAACATTCCCCTCTTGATTCCAATCACGAAGCTCCACTCTATGACCTAACATCATTTCTCCTATACTCAAGGCAGTTTTCACTCAGAAATCTTATATATTAGAGGGAAAAAACCTAAATAGACAGAATATAAAATTATATTAGAAAAAATCTTATAAGTGTGCATCAAAAATTCAACTATAGTTTTAGATGAGTATGTAATAAGAATGCTTACCAAATAACCCAGTGCCAGGTAATATATTTTTATTACCTGGTAATATATTTTTCTTTGAAACCTAAAATTATTCATATTCATTAGCAAGTTCTTACCAAATTATATCAATGACTGAGAAAAAAGGGATCAAAAGATAATTTCTCTATATCTTCCATATTTTTGAAGTTTGTAAATATTTCAAGTTGAGTAGTTTGTAAATATTTTCATATTTATGAATAAGCCTCCTATTTGGGATGCTTTTCTTGTGGCTGATTTTTGTTGGAGGGTAATATCAGTGCCCTTATTCAGCCATAAAAAGTACAATAATTACTAGAGCCACATAGGTTGACAGGCATATTGATTTTTAGCTGCCCTCATGGAATTCTAAAGTAAGAATATTTTTTAGAAACAAAAGTATTAATCATTAGTAGTTTCAAAAAGAAATTGAGGTTCTTTTAATGTAAGTGATTCATTTAAAGGAAAGTAACTAGATAATGGCAGAGTTCAGCTCAAAACAAATTTTGATCTTTTCACAGTAGTTCCAAGTTCTCATATGCTCTAAAAGCCTGGTATCCATAGGAAGGACACTGTTCCACAGTCCCATTCTACATGTCCCACACATATTCTCAGTTGATATTGGCCTGAGAAAAGTTTCAACCAGGGGCAATGTTCACAGATGCTGTATTCCTAAATATAACAACTTTAGTGCCAGCTATTAGCCAAATGCATCAGTTGCAGCTTGACAATTCCCTCAGTGATGCTCAAGCTTATCTAAGAAAAGAGGCCTGGGGTTTACGGCAATGTCTCCAAGTTTATCTTTAATTAAACGGTCTATGGACTGAAGACACTATCATTGATTTGTAGGTAGCAGAAATACAGCAGAAGCTAAGGAAAGCAAATGGCTGGAAAAGCTAGAAAAGGCAAGGACTTGAATTCTTCCAGATATTTGCCAACGAAGATTGCAGTCCTTCTGGCATTAATCCAGTGAGACCTGAGTCAGACCTCTCACTAACAGAACTACAAGGCAAGACTTCTTTGTGGTAAGCAATGGGGCTTTTGGTAATTTGCTATAGTAGAAGAAAAGGAATACAAGAATAAGTAAAAGCTGAACAGTGGCCTTGGTTGTTCTTTCTTTATGACCTAGATACATTTTTGCTTACCTGAAAATTGGTTAATTTCCTGCCAATTAGAGAATATTGCTCTGCCCTCCTCGTTGGCCATGTGGCTCTCTCTCGCTACAGCCCAGGGAGAGTCTCAGAATCTGAAGCCGCATTCAGAGTCAAACTACCTGCCTTGCCGCATAGGCACCAGCTCTGGTATACTCAGGTGCTAATATTCTGCCCCTAAATCTACTTTAAAAAACATAAAAAGAAAAACAACAGCACGCTAAGGAAAATAAATGTTTAGATGAATTCATGTGCTTTCCACTAGAGAGGATAATGATAAATCTAGTGGGCAGTACAAATTGCCCTCCAAGTTTAGAGTCACCTCGTCATTCCCAGGGAGATCAGCTGAATTAATGGTCAAACATATTAACAGAATAATGGAGCGTCCTTAACCATTTCTAGAGGAGGAAGGGGAGGGGTGTACTGGATGCTTATTTCATGGCAATTTATGTCAGTGTAAAAGTTATAAAGAGTGCCAGAAAGTAAAGGAGCATGATGTAGAATCACCGGAGAAACTGTAAAATCAATATCTCTAGGGTTTTGAACACTGTACTTGGCAGGTCCTTTCAAATCCATTGCCTGCATGAAATTTTATGTATGTAACTGGCAATGGTGATGGCGGATGATGTTCAACTCATAGAGTTGGTGCCAAATCAATCATCAAAAATGAAAACGCATATGTCTCCCTCTATTTCCTATACTCTTCCTCAGATGCAGTATGAGATTAGATTCTAAACCCAAGAGAAACTTACCCGCTGCAGAGACTGATAAGAGGGCTTCGAAAAGTGTCTAAATCGATGGAAAAATGCATCTGGCATCATATATTTTCCTTGGTTTGGAAATAACAATTATTCAAATTACCAAAAAGTGGGTTCTAACTTTGAGACACTCTTTTACTGCCAATAAATTACCACATATTAAATACTTATTATCCTTTTTGGTAAAATTGGGAGAAAATGGAAATTCACTAGGCTATTGTGAGAACATACCTGGAAATCATGTCGAGAGAAAATTAGTAACATGTAACTTAGTTTAAAAATGAGCATATTCCAACCCTGTTGAAAACTAAGCCAGAGGCTTCCTAGATATTCCTGTGGTTTACCAGTAAACTCTTGAGTATCACTACATCAGTGCTGCAAATTGATATTATTGGAATTAAGGTCCTTGATATTCAGTCCCTTAATTCATCCGCTGGTTGCACATACCTCTAGTTATGTGCACCAGAAGCACAGTAACTGCAAAGATCTAATAGCTGCTGACTAGCAGAATGTGCCTCATGGGAAGCTATTTTTTAGGAAACAGAATCTGCAAAGATGAAAATTTACCAGAGGCATTTTGATTGGATTATATTTGAAATCGTAGATGGTTATGTCCCTGTATAAACAATGTCCTTGCCGGTCAATAGAAGAAATGATGAAATGATATCTATTATCACATCTAAGTGACTAAAACAAACTATCTTTAGAAAGCAAGACACTCGGGAACCAGTCCCTGTTGGAACTGACAAATTTACTGAAAAAATATAACTACATTAGAGTGTAAGGTCTATAGATGAGTCTTTATGGAAAATTGTAGAAAATAACAAGTATAGGGATTTAGATAATCAGGTCAAGTTTAGAAGAGAAATTATTTTCCTTTTGCCCAAAATGATCTTTTATTTCTTAAATCTTTAAAGTTAATATTTTTTGAACATTATAGTAACATCTGGTCTTACTGATTGCTAAGTTCACATGATGAAATCTCAGAAATACTAGCTCTTTTATCTCATATGCACATGCTGACCTAAAAGGTAAAGGAACCTGAAAATTGCAATTGGAATATTTGGACCAATACCATTGAGTCTTAGTACTTAAAAATCCCAAACCTTATCAAGCTGCATAAGTTGGTTGAGCACCCAGACGAGTCCATTAAATATGCCTGTAGCTTCTTTAAATCTCTTATATTGTATAAGCTCCTCATTCTCTGTACTAAAATGTATACAAAGTCTGACCCAAAAAGATGTGTCATCTTTAATAAAAGAATTGCAAGATTTTAGAGGTTGGGAAAGGTGATGTGAAAGACAGGAACAAAAATAGAAGACTTAATCATAAAGGGATCCAATTAGATTGGAAGAATAACATGCAGTACTTTGGAGCACAGAAAGGTGACAATGACTGTGAATAATTAATTGTATATTTAAAAATAGTAGAGAGAAGTTTGAATATTCCCAACAGAAAAAAAAGTATTTGACCTGAGGGATGTAATAATTACCCTGATCTGTTTATTACCCATTGTATATGTGTATTAAAATGTCTGGAGCTGGAGATAGAGCTCTGACAGTATACTTGCCTCACATTTGTGAACCTCTGAGTTCAGTATCTACAACTACAGGGTAAAACATCCCAGAAAAAAAATCATACTTTACCTTGTAAATATATAAACATATAAAGTATCATTAGAAAATGAACTACAAGATTACAACATGCATACATATTGTTATGTTTTGTATCTGGATGTCCCCTTAAATCCTCATGCAGCCATGGGTGCAGGCTTTTGGAGTTCATGACTGATCCATGGTCCTATGCTGGGATTATCGGTGTGAGTGCTACACCTGCCCTTGGGTGGGGAGCTTGCATACAATACAGGAGAAAGAGGCTCGCTCCTCCAGCTACTCCTCTTCCCTTTTGCTCTTCTTGTTTTTGCTGTTTTCCACTGACATGAAAGTTTTCCCTTGTGCCACTCTGCCTTGGAGCCAGCCGGGTATGGACTGAAACCTCCACAAACTATGAGCTAAATAAACCTTTTCTTCCTTAATTTTATGCATTGTGTAGCTTCTCTCAGCAATAAGAAAAAAGTAACTGAGACACATATATTCCTATATTGACATACGTGCATATATTTATATGTATGTGTAAATACATAGAGATAGACTCTGAAATCATAATTCCAAGGGTGATGTAACTAATGTAAATCAGCATGAGTATAACAATGTAAGTATCTTGAGCAGTTGTTGCAGTTTCTATGACTTAATCTAAACAACATAAGGTTCTCAAATATTTGCTTCCCAAGGCCTGGACTCGTAATCTCTACATCAAATACATTTGAAATGTTAGATCTTCTTTTTCTTCATATATCAAAAGAATTAAACACTTAGGGAGAGGAGTGATGGACTGGGTTATTTGCATATGTCTTGTTTATTCATCCTCAAAACACCAGAAAGAACTAAACTACCTTTCATCAGAACATTGAGAAGCACATTGTTGAGGAAAGCAAAACATCATCGAAATAATTCTGTGGAGGATGGCTTCTGAAAGCCAAGAATATTGGTTAGAGTTATGATTATTGAAACAGGATCCAGATTACCTTAATCCAGAAGTTCACAGTCAAATGGGAGTACCAAATTCCCAAAGGCAAAGCAAGCCTGGGCTACCATTATAGGAAGTAGAGTCAGAACAGAACTCAAAATGATTTAATTACAGGGTGGTACCTATCAATTGCTGTCACAAATTACTTGAGATAATTTTAAAACATGGAAAGTCTATTTTGGCTCACAAATTTGAAAGTTTCTGCAACTGTTCTTTTTGATATGTCCTCTTATCTGGAGTAAGAAACACCTGGCAGATTAATGAAGTTGCATTCTGGGAGTGTTTCTGGCTGACTGGCCTGTAGACCAACAACTGGAGACCACTCCAGCTGTGGTGGCCTCAGCCAATAGATTGCAGCCTTGAAGGAATAGGAAAGGAAAGAAGAAGCAAATGTGCCTACTTTAAAGAGCTCCACTCTTTTTGAGAGGGTGCATTCTTTGCTGCTGTTGCTTTTGTGCATTTGTCTCCAGTTTCTTCGGCCTTCTGATAGGGACTAAATCTAGACTAACTTCTAGGCCTTTATCCTGGGATTGGCATTAAATCTTTGATCCCTCTTGTTCTATGATCTCCATCTTGGGCTGAGCAATTCCTAGATCCTCCAGCTCTCCAGTGCTCCATCAGCTGTGTGGACTCTCCCACCTCTGATAATGTAACTCTGCCTATTATTAAACCCCTCTGTGTGACATATATACTTTCTATTAATTCTGTTCCTCTAGAGAGCCCTACCTGAAACAGTCTCAGGCTCTGGTGAGTCAGTGCCATTGCTGTTGGATGTGTACTGAAGTAGTATATCTGGCAGGAGCATGTGATAGTCTAAACCATTCACCGTATTGAAACCAAAAAGAAAAAGAGAAAGAGGAAGGCACCAGGGTCTCATAATCACTTCACATATGTGCTCTTAGTGACATAAAACCGCTTCTTAGGCATAAATTTTCATCACCTTTGGATAGCATGGTGTTTTTGAAACTATGCCTTTAACAGATGAGACTTGTAGAATATTTTCGATCCAAAATATGGCAGGGACTAATTGAAAATGTTTTGTGGAATTAAATAAATCTTTAGGTCAATGAATAGACTCATATTTCCACAATAGGTTCATAACCACTCATCCAACGTCCAGTCCTGAATTTATTTACAGATTTAAAAGCTTTTAAATAAGATGATGTCATAGTTGACCCAACAATACTGTCACTATAACAGTATATCTTAATTTTCCTTGGTAGGACCTATGAACATCATTCAGGTTGTCTCTGCAATAAAGAAAGGGAAATTCTCAGTTTGTAGGGGTCACTGAGTACTTATTCTTAATTAAAGACAATTCTTAACTGTCTGGCATATCAGTTAGAAAAAAGTTATGAATGCCAAAAAAAAATCCATCATTTTAACTTGTGTTTTTATGCACATATAGTAGAAATATATTTCCCATATTCTTGAAATTAGGTTTGGAATTCTGTATCATTTTTATTGTTTTTGTGTTGTTTTGTTTTTGTCTTTGTTTTTGTTATTCTGTTGTGGTTCTTTTCTCTTTAAAATAAAAAAAATGAGCCATGACATGTTACTTACTTTGCCCCTTCCCCCGAATAATAAGTGATATGTGTGTCACCGCCAAGTTAAAAGCAATAATAACACTCTAGGAAACAGTGTGTGAATAGTGTAGTCATGGTGTTTCTCATGGGAAAAGGCTGTGCCCACATCCAGATGATGCTTTTATTATTATCTTGGTCCCACAGCCAGGGCACCATGGAGCAGCTCTCTAGTTTAATGAAGAAGGAAATGTGTCATGGTTAACAAATAATGTTACACTGCTTTAAGTCACTAAGATTGTTTGTTAATGTAGCATAACCGTGCCTGTCCTGACTAATAGACTATGAAATATGATTCAGTCACTAAATAAAAATATATAGATATGTATCTATATAGGGAGATCTCCAAGGAAAATTAAAGAAAGTAAATAAAAATGCTTATGAATTATTTTATCATTTTAAGTTAAAGAACATGTAAAACAACATATAATAACCAGAAGGCTTTCTTCAGTTATAGCTATGTATATGAATATTTTATTTTACTAAGATTGTGCAGAAGTACGTGCATCTAATATGGATCAGTGCTTACCTCTATGGAGAAGAGTGTGTGTCCCAGGGATGGGGACAAGCAGGAGTGGTGTGAGAAAGATTTTTACATTTTTATTACATGTATGACTAGAGACATACCTTTTTTGTCAATTTAAATATTTATGAAATAATTTATGGGTAAGAGAAATGAAGGGTGAGACTTTTGGGGCTCATGACAAATTTTTGTTTGTGTTTTGCAGTGCTAAGGATTGAACCCAGGGCTGCAAACAGGCCAGGCAAGTGCTGAACCACTGAGCTACAGTACAGGCCCCTTCATGACAAATTTGACAACACAGGAAAGCAGAAGAATGGCAATTTGTAAAAGTGCATTTGTTTTCTCCTTTAGCTTCTGATTGTGCACAAGTTTTTAGATCTTCATTAAGTCACAGACACTAATACAGCCCCAGGGATCCCATGAAAAGAGACAATGACAGTAACAGAAAAGTCCCAGGTGCTGTGTTTTCTTTGAGAACTTGGCCCACCCATTTCCTGCTCCACACTGGTGAGACATGTCCCTCCTATGAATGCTTGGCTCACGTCTGGTCTATTCTTTTCTCTCATTTCATATCAAAGCTGATTTCCACTCCCTTGGAATGTTCTCAGTCTCTTCTTATCATAACAGTGTGTTGGTTTGCATGCACTAGAAACACAATTATAATGAGGCAATCAAACAGGGCTTTAGTTTACTACTACAACTAGAAACCTGGAGGTGGGCAGGTTGTGGTTGAATAGATCATAGAGAAAGTATCTGCTTCTAGCTTCCTTCTCTCTTATCAGAAGAATGGAGTATTATGGGTAGGTTATCCAGTTTTTAAAAGGGGTTGTTTCCTTCTAGACTCACAAAGAATTTTTAAGCAAGAGTGACAGAGCTACAAAAGTAAATATAATTCATATCATGAAGAGTAAAAGAAAGTGAAATCCTAAAATATACCCAGTGGACATTCAAGTTCAATCTTTCCAATTTCATTCATATCACTGAGCTTCTAGTCCCATCATTAGTAACAAGGGAGACCGAACACTGCTTTGTTTGTCTTGGAATAGTGCTGCAAACAGCAGCATTTATGTCATGTTATCAAGGGAGGTGAGAGTAAGCATTGCATAGACACTCGGCAGTGTTACTGTGCTATGTCTTCAGAGATAAAAACTTTCCAATTTACTGCAACCTTCATTCATCATATCCTCTTGATAAATTTGAACTAATTATTATTTCCAGTTTGCATTTTGTGAATTCACTGGATATAGCCATGCCTTAATGGATTGATTTACTTTGTCCCTATTACTGGGTTTTCAATTCTAAAGAGTCAAGAGCCTACCTCTGACTTTGTACCTGAATAAGTGGGTAGTTCTGCGCACAGAAAAGTTAAAATACATTGGGTTATATGATATGATGGATGTCTAAGACATAATAAGCCATTGCAGACAGTTTCCAAACAGTAAAACCCAAGTTTTTTGAATAAGCTAGATTCAGAGTCATTAAATCACATTTTCAAGTTGTGTATATTATTAAGATATACTGGAGTGTTTCATAAATCACTCTTCTTTGACACATGTGGTGACCTCCAGAGAAAAGCAATATGAACATGAGCACCAAATATAGGTAAAATACAGAATATTAATTTCATATGCCCAGCCAGCAATTCATACATAGGACTAGAGAGTTCATAGACTAAAACTGCTCGGAAGAATTTGGGTTAGGTGGATATCAAGGGTATAGTGAAGTAAGGAAACTATGTGTCAAGGATGAAGAAAATGCTAATAGAAGTTCAGAGATCACATTGCTCCTCTCAGCTCAATATATGCTATTAAGTAGAATTTAGCAGAATAAAAACACGCTATATAGATTCATCTCCTGTTCTTCAGCACATTAGCCATGGTCCCAACCTTCACCTGGGAGACTGGGAAATAAAACTTAACATACCTCCTCTCTTCATTCTTCAAATCCATCAGAAGCAGACAAGCTACTCCTTGGTTCACAAAGTAAATTAGACCCTCAGTACGTCACAAGGTGTAACTCCTTTTTTGAATAATGCGTTCAAAGAATTGTTTACATGATTAAAAACTGGATCTCTGTAAACATCACTATACTTCTGTTTCTCCCTTCATCTCACTGTTATACGTGTGGTGTTTTAGTGGTGGCGGGTATGGAAGGCAGCTTCCTTTAGTCTAATCAAATGTCAGAAGTAGGTGAATTTTGTAAGGAAAAGAAATTTATTTTTGGCTCTTAGTTCTTGAAGTCCAAAGTGCAAGGTCAAGCAAGGTCGTTCCTGCTGGAAGAATGTTAATATGGAACAAGATCTCACACGATAAGAGACAGTGACGCCAAGAGCACAGATATGTGTCTCTCTTCCAACTGTAAAGGAAACAGGATCCAGTCATGGGAGCTCTGTTCTGGCTTAGCCAGCTCTCATCACCCCCACCAAAGGCAGCACTTCTAAACCTCAGAGTGAGATAAGTGTGCTCTGTTAATATGCTTAGCATATTACTTCGAAGATTAAACTCCTATATGAGTGCTGGGAGCAAGACGTTACTTAAAACAGAGCAATGGCTTACATTTGACAAGCATTAAGCAAGAGGAGGTCGATTTTCTCTCTCTTCATTTCTTATTCCCTCTCCCAGATAAACTTATGTGTGTAGATCTGCTACATTTAAGTTTTGATTAAGAAAGGAAACAGTTTAAGCCTTGAAGTGAATGGACCAAATGCTATGCCAAGTTAAGAAAACTTGGTTTATGAGAGGCGTTGTATGGATTCATGTATTAAGTTTACAGTTGTTTTGGGTTGTGTGCCGTTCAGAGAAGTGATTTCCAAATAGTTTGGCTATGATTAAGGAAATAATTCTTCTCAAATAAAGTTTTACACAGAGGCTCCATATCCAAACATGGAAAAGTAGATTGTTTCTTTTTGAAACAGATTAGAAAAGCCCAGGCTATATGCAGCTGTGTTTAGGTGCAGTTCTTTCATTCTAGGGCACTGAGTCAGGTGATCATTCATGCCAAATTGCCCCAGTGTAGGAGTAGTTTATACCTGTCAGTCTGGTGAATGTATGAATAGCATCCCATTTTACTCTCAAAATGCACAGTTTTGAGAATAAATAATATGTTCACCCAACCTATAAGGTGTCTTAGGGGAAATGTGGTTCTTAACAATCGATTTGGAGAAGCACTGAGCTGAGTCAAAAGAAAAAGATTTAAATGAAATTTAAAACATAATTATGGCTCTTTTAGCCTTTTATATATATATTGTAGGGATAGCTGAAGGATCGAGTCCTAACATCACACGCTTGTATCAAATGCTTTAGACATGAAATTATCAAGTATTTGGACCTTCCAGTGAGGGAAATATTAGAGTTGATAGTGCCCTTCAGCACCACTTGTTCTGCTGTTAACTGCTACTGTGAAACTGAGGAACACTTTAGATACTAGGACTTTAGGTATATTTTTTTCCTGTCTTCCAAGATAATACATTAACACTTGGCATTACCTCTATGTCTAATCTTCTTTTGTTCTGTGAGATTGCGCATATATTTGCCTCAAAGACTCAGTCTGTTCTACTTGTTGACGTAGGCCAATAATCAGTCCTATCTGTTTAGATCTGTGTCAGAAACATTCTTAGTACTTTATAACTTTATTCCTAGTGCATTATCCTGTGGATAAGGAATAAAACAGAGGAAGAGAATGTAACTTCCTCTAAAAGTTCTCTTCAATAATCACTAACTTGAGTATTTTGCTGTTGTGAACAAACCATTTTGTTGTGACGTATTTTATCTGCTTAGACTCTGAAAGTCCATGTATTATTGAATATACTTAACATTCCTCTAAATGTTCCCCAAATATGCAAATGTTGGGATTCAAAGACAGTAGACGTCTTTGGAAAATATTGTCCCAAATAATCACTTTTTAGACATGATGTCATAACATGGACACTTTATAACACATGGGAGAAGGGCTTTACGTAAATCTAATATGCTTGCCTATATGAACAGCTATTACATTTATAACTATAGTTTTTCTTTCCACAGAGTGCCAGTTTCTATGGTATGAACTGGTAGTACAGTCCAAAGGCAAAATTATTTAGTCATAAGCAAACTCTATATGGATACATACAAGGAAGGTCTGTAAACCCAGTACACACATTAAGGAAAGAATTGTTGGCCCCGTCTTCAGAACGTATTAATGCTGGGAATCTGAGCTGGATATCATTCCATAAACATGGGTCTGAAAGTAGAAATATCCTCAAAAACAATATTCAGAAATAATGCTGTTCAAGGTTGTGCTGAGATTTTGGAAATATTTCCAGCTGATAGCGATCTTTATAACTATAAAAACCATTTTAGTTCCTGGTTGAAAATATCTACTTTTGATGTAGTTAGAAGGAACCATTATAAAACTTTTGTAAATTGTGCAGCATAATGATTGTAATATCTTAGGAATAACTAGTTTTAACTGCAGAAAAATGCCACAGTTTACATGCTCTTATATAGCTATTCAGGTTTTCAGCCTCAGGATAGAGCAATGAGGAAATCTTGGGGAGGAAAGCAGAGAAGATAATAATTCATTCCAAAGGTGGTTTCATGTACCACTGTTAATTTATTCATCTGTCTTTTCTTTCTATGGTTACCACCTACTTTCAGGATAGGGCTGACCTGTGTGTATTAAGTATGCAAGAAAAGAGGGTGACAGGGACTGTACAGTTGGAATAGCCTGGAGTGTGCTCTAGTAACTAAAATTCTCACCTTTCAAAGGCTGAATGACACGGAGGTATTCTTCCTTGCCTACATGGCTGTTCGTGTTTGACTGGGATCCTCACTCCACCACTTGGCACTGGCGTTCCCTCTATCTAGCAGCCGCCACTTTGAAAGATACTGGAATGAAACAATTCTGGGAGATTTGGAACTGTCGAGTAAATGCCTTTGTTCCCAAGGAGCACACATCACAGATGCTCAGTCACTGACTAGTTACTTAGTCTCACCCAAGAAAAGTTACCTAGAGCAGGGCATCTCATCAGATAGCGAACGAGACTATGTGTGATCTGTAACAATTCTGAAGACCTTCTGGTGGATTTAGTAAAGCACCTGAGTTGCCAGAGGAGAATGTTTGTTGAGTAGACCCTGAATCAGTTTGCAGGGGAGAGCACTGTTACAGTTTATAGCTAGGTGTCCCCCAAGAGCCTCATGTGCTCACAGAAGGGGCTTTTGGAGGTGACTAGATTGTAGTTGCATTGCAGCTGGCCACTTGTTAGGACCTGGCTGAAAGAGTGTCGCCATTAAGGATGTGACTCAAACAGTTATAACTCCTTACTGAGCTCCTCTCTTCCCTCTCTCTGCTTCCCAGGTGCCATGACCATGAGCACTTCTCTATGATGCCCCTTTGCCACGCTGTCCTGCCTTGCAGGCAACCAGATAAGGACAAATCCCTCTCCAAACTGTTAGCCAAAATAAATGTTTCCTCTTTTAAATTCAGTTGTCAGAGATTGCGACTCAGCTTTGAGAAATATGACTAAGATCAGCACCAAGACCATTGTTCTACATGGCTGTGGGCTCCACTGTAGGGGGCCCTTTATTTTCCCCAAGCAAGTAGAGTTGATACTGGGATCAGTCCTTTCCTGGGGGTTGTGCGGCTTCATCAGCTTTTCTTCTCTCCCACACACAGGATGCAAGACCAAGAGCTTCTTTAAATCTTAAACAGTTGATATAATTTTTAGTCCAGCCTCATTAAACTCTCTGAGAAACTCATGATTTCATGTATTTAACTGTAGTAAGGTTTACATAGCAAGGGTTACACCAGCAGCATTTTGGTTCCAGTCATATCTCTGGTGTTGGGCTTTTCTTCCTTCTGTATTCACAGGTACATATCTGTTTTTCTCTTTATTGTAAATTACTCTTTAGCCTGTTAATCTTCCATGGAAGAGAACTTTCACCCATTATACCTCCTTTCTCTAACCTTGCTGTCCATTTCCCATATTTAATGGGAAAGTAACTGCACTTTCCTTGGAAGAACTTCTCGCGAATGTATTCATGAACACATTTTCTATGGTGACCTGTCCAAACACAACAGGGACCTTATGTACAACTGCCCTGAGTGTGCAAGGAATCAAAAGCCAGGAATATTGGATGCAGAGATTTCCTTCCTTGTGTATTTGTGGAGAGAAAGTTTATAAGGACACAAATGAAAAATAGTTTATAGGTGATTGTTACAGCCAATGAGAAGACTAGCTAGCCTAATGATCAGCCACAAATCTTCTATTCCTGCCTTCAATTGTCCATATTTGATGAGTATACATAAATCAAGTCACTGTTCTCAAAATGTGTGTTCTAAACAAGAGAATATATAAAGGAAAAGTCCAGGAGAAAATTTCTTTTATTAGTTCTTGAAATCTGATGAGGCAATGTGGTAACTGTTCTGCAGCTCGAGATTCCTGTCCACATTCTCTCCCGGGATTCTTTAGCGTTCCCCTCTGCTTTATTGAGCGTTCCCATGGAAATGTGATGCAGCCATACTCTGGGCCCTGGAAAGGATTTCCACACTTCTAAAGAAGAAATACTCCCATTAATAGGAGAGGCCTGGATCACAGTGTATCCTGTGTACAGATATTAAGAGGAGCATCTCTGCCAATGCACTTAGGCAGAATAATAAACCATCTTTACAGCCCAGACTTACAAGAGCCACTATTGATTCACTGGCATGTGCTCTCTCAATAGTAAAAGGCTGCCAGGATTTACTCTCTCAGCCTTTCCCTTTCCTGGGCCGTCATTATTCAGCGTAAAACTCCTTTGACCTGGTGGAGCTGTTGCTCTTGCTAATACTGTGTTAGCAAATTATTGATTTCAATGATGAGGACAGGAATCGTTTCTCCTGTAGCAGGATGTGCAATTGGATCTACATTCTGCCCTGGTAATTTTCTCTATAGATCTTCCAGGAGGACTAGACGAATGGACCATTAAAGGGTTTAGGGCAGGGGGAAGCTGCCGGAGGTTGATGGTACGTTTGAGCTGAATCCAAACTTTATTGGTGTTTTTCAGCTTCTATTTGAAAACTTATAAACATTGCTCTTTGGCACTTTATGGTTTTGTTTTGTTTTTAGTAGTTTTATTTAGCTTGCTTTCAACTTTATTTGATAACCAAGGAAGAATATTAACTTGTGAGATTATTCTTTTGAAGTTCAAATCAAGACTATCAAACAATTCAGAGAAGACTTCAAAAGCAAAACAAGGTCATTGATCTCTTCAAGTAAGAAGGAAAAGAAGGTAACTTTAATGATGGGAGTTGTTAAATTTGCTGGAGGTGGTAGTTGGCCTCTAGTGATAGGAAATCTTCTTGAAGTTCCTTACATCAGTTTCTTTCACCTTCTAATTTTCATTTAACTGCATGTGATTATTAATCCAGTTACATTTAACTATAATTTACAGCGTGCCCCTGTGGACCTATGACCATAGTAGATGTTGAGGAAGATTTAAGCCAAACAGAAGAAGAATGATCTTATTGTTCTTATGTGTTAAAAATAAAAACAATTTTAAATAGAGATGGATATGAAAAGAAATTACCTTGAATATAGGGACTGGTTTTTTCCACACACCATAAAGTCTGTAGGTAAGAGCAGAATCCCTTTACGCATTATATTGCTGAACAATTGAGGTTGGGGAGCAAAACACTGGTGATGAACTCTAGATCTGAAAGAGCATTTTACAAGACCACACTATCAATGATGTTCAGAAGTACTAGAAGAATAATGTTGACATGTCAGATGATACACTATTATTTTCTTTCTGAGATATACAGAAAGGTATCAGAATCTTCAAGGCAAATCCTTTAGCATGAATTGCTGACTGGAATGTTTTCTAGTGCAAGAAGGTAATTATAGAGCTCCGAAGTCCTGTATAAATTTCATGTCAGGAGGAAATGCTTAGCAAAATGTTGACCTCATTGTTCATTAGGTAAGGAAAATAACAAGGCAGAAAACTTCACTTTGTATTATATAATAGATGTGTAGGATATTTTATGTAACTGATCCTCTATGCTAACTTATAAATTTCAAAGAGCCAGTTAATCACCCAAAATGAAATTTAAGTAATCTTTTATTAAGCAATAGCATATAACATTTGAAGTGTTAATGTTTTAGCACATGCTAGAGTTAAGAGGATAAATGCCCATCTTTTCTTAAGATGATAAACTATTTGAATCAGGAATGGGAGCTCATACTACTATAGCACTGATTTCTGTGGCTCATTCTGTACCTCTTTTTGGTTAAAATGGAACTTGAACTTTTCACTAAATTTTTTATATTTGAAGTTCCAAATACTACCCGATTGATATCACTGGATAATCGAGGTTTATTGGCTCATCTTTCTTACTGTGCAGGCCAAACATAGAAATCTTCATCTGAGAACAAAAGAGTATAAGAAGGTTAGAGTAAGAAAGATGGGAGAAAATAACCACTCGCTTTATATGCACATGACATACATACGAATTATACACAACACAAAATATGGTTTTTGAGTTTTCAGTGACATTAAATGTTATCATTTAATGACAATATTAGGAAGGTATTAATAGCTAGGATTTTTTTAATGCTTCCTGTAATCTATGTGGATCCCAAAGGACATTTAAATAAAACTGAATTCAATTGCCTACACTGATAAATTAATGATGGTTATGAATTTGAACAGAGTCTATAGAAAGGATGATTTTTTATTATTATAGGCAGTTAAATTACAAAGCAATAAATAAGCAATCTGAAAGGGACTGGGCTGTCAAGAAAGCTACCAAAAATATCAAGGCATGACAATTGCCATTGGAGGTACATCTGAAGAAGGTCAGGCCTCAAGAAAATGATGCAGTGACAAGGGCTACATGCCTCCCCTCAGGGATACACAGTAACTTGGACTTATACTGTAACTGGTATCACCTGTTCCAGTAAAGTCTAGATAGATACCAGGCTCTCAGGTGGGTGACCAGAGCATATGGACCTATCCCTTCCCCAAAATGCCTTTATACATCCCGTGTACCCTTGCTGCACGATCTGCTTCCCCATCAGATCAGTATTAGCTATATGGCTGTACTCATAATCTTACTAGTTGATTATAGTTTGACTCACATCATACTCACTTGGTGATTTTGTACACTTCTAGTGATTTTGCTTCACAAAGCATTCTTAGAGAAGGGCCTAGATGACAATCCACTTCCAGGTACCCTCCTGTTCCTCAGGAGCTGTCTCTCAATAAATTTTTCCTACTGTTAACCTCCATTGTTCCTTAGATTTCATTCCTCAATTTCAGGGGCCACAGACTCAGCCTATCTGACAGCCAGCAGTTTGGAAGTTAGATTTTCCCCTGTATTAATATCTGTCTTGGTGGAGAAGTTCCAAACTATTATTTAGAACAAAGAACATATATATAAGTAAGGATGGAGATGAGATTGGCTTTATGAACTCTCTGAGCAAACTGTTCCAAATGCATTGTACTATATATCATCATGTTTTTTATTAGCTACAGTATATTTCTGTCTTTCCTCATATTTAAGCATTTAATCAGTGGAATGACATCCTTTTTTCCCTACATTTTTTGGCTTGACACAACAGGTTTTTTTTTTTTTACTTTTATTTTTAAATTACAAAACCTGAAGCTTCTAAATATAGCCTTTCATGGATATCAGTGCAAAAAGAGAAAGTGGTTTGAATGTGATGCCTTCACTGCTCACAAGACCATTAATGTTCAAAATCAAAGTAACATACTTTATGAATAATAAATAAGCAATCATGGGGCACCAAATTTGATCTTAAAAATAAAGTCATGGATGCAAATCATGTAATTGAAATTCTTACAATCTATTTATGTGCATTAATGAAAAGGAATGAACACTGGCTCTGCCCTATCCCAACCCATCCTTTTAAGTAGAGGCAGTGAATACATCAATTGTGAGGCTTAACAGTGGGGGTTGAGTAAAACATGCTTGGTTAATTTTTACTGACATTTTCAACATAAAATGAGAAAGAAATCACTTCATTCATTACATCAGAGATGGGACAGGGATCTTGATGATATTTGACTGCATCTAACTTATCAAACCACTTTCTTTCCAACTCCAGAAATGGGTTCCTTGCATAGAATGAATTTCCTTCCTAAAGAGCAGAACCATTCAAGTACCTCAGGAATTGCTGCAGTCCATCCTCCTCATGCTAGGAGAAAAAAAAAGTTGAAGACTACCACAGCAACAGGATAGCAGGAGCAAACACAGAGCATTCTCCGAGTCGATGTCAAGGCACAGAGACACATATTTAGAAAAAATAAAAGCTAGAATGAGAAAAGTATTCATGCAAAATATTGCTTTCAGGTTGTTATCTGCAAATGGACAGCACTGTCATGTTTTATATTATTATTTAATATCAGTATTTATCTGTGCTACATGGTAGTAATAAACCAAGCATGGTGACCTTTAGTACTTTTGATTCATCTTTGATCTTTTGTTGTTTATTTTAGCATTTTAATACAACTATTCCTAGACAATTCTTGAAATCAGATTCAAAATTTACTATTGCAAGACTGCATTTTGATATTTATACATATTTTTACCTGTATAATGGAGACAGGGAAGATAAAGATTTAAAGTTTCAATAGACTTACTATTTTTAATTTATTAAATAAGTTTTAAACTTTTAAAATGAGATGAAGTAAATTTATTTATCTGTTTTTATAATTCTCAGTGTTCAGCTATTTTTATATATTTCAATTTCTATATATGTCAAATACTAGGAAATGCGGGCAGTGTGGGATACAGGGAAAATGCAAATGTGGCACCTGACTTCACAGGAGTTTCAAAATATCTAAATTCAAGAACAAGAAAATCCAATCGGTGTATAGGAAAAAAAATACAATAATGTATAAACCCAAAAATTTGTTTGACTACATTGTAGATGTTTCAGAATTGTCAAAGTAGTTAAAATTACTATGGAGTAGAAATGTTTAGATAAACTATAAGCCTACATGAAAAAGAACATTCTTTGTAAAGTTAACTTAGAATTCCTCATAATCACTACTTTGGGACACTTAAGAGAAAAGCATCTTAAGGCAAAAACTGAGACATACTTTTGTCAATTTAAGTCTGTGCATTTTGTAATTACAAGGGTATGATAAGGATACAAATTTAGAACTATGTTTTAACTTATGTCTCAGACACCACTCATCTTAATTTATTCTTCACATTCCTGATTATAGGTCATGTCACCCCTAAATACTCATAGACTGTTTTTTCTCATTGGTAGCTACTAAGTCCTCAACTTAGAATGATTCCATAGAAGACAGAGTCTCAGTTAGAAAGGTACAGAAAAAGGTTTGCTGTGATGTCCTTCCTAAGGATTTCCTAATGGGAGTGATGTGGACAGAATTAGGCAGAGGGAGAAAACAAGATATTTGCAAAGAAAAGGACCTGGATCTGATTGATTTCACAAGGGTTCTGGGTTTTGATGCTCCTTTAAAAATTGCCATCTTGGGGGAAATGCCCAGCTCTTTGAATCCTGTTTTGACCAATCAGTGTGTGAGAGCTGTCTTAGGAAGGAATTAAATATTGCAAGAAGGTCCTTCTGACAAAGAAAAATTCCAGAAAGAGTACAAATTTAATTAATTAGCCTCTAACAGGTCTGCCAATTGAGAGTATAAGTGCTACAGTGCTAAAGGAGTCCAGAAAACACACCAGCACATTTCCTAGAGACCTCAACTCACTGAAAACACTTAATCACTGTATTGGAAAGAGGAAATGTACTTTGGGAAACTCAAGAATCAAATGCTGATGTCAAAATTAGATGAGTTTGTGCAAATTATTATTTCTATCTTAGCATATTATGAATATTAAAACAAGACAAAATTTCAGGCAAAGAATTTAACATAGTGTTTGGGGTATAGTAACCCTTAATAAATGTTAAGAGTGTTAGCATCGATAATGTGGATTCAAGTGCTGATAATATCAACAATATCAGCTTAGAAAACTTTGAACTGAGAAGAACAGACGTGACATGCTTTTTTAAATGCATTAGAAAATTTTTGAATAAAAATTAATTAGGTACATGATGCAATGGACTCCGTTAACGTTAAGATGGAACTGAGATTGTAGGGTACAGTGGTCATTAATCAAACACACTTAATAAACATCTAGTACATGTTCTCCACTGACTAACTACAAAGGTATAAGGCCTGATCAGGATGAAAACACTAGATAAACTGAGAGTGCTTTTTTTCTCCATTTAAGAGAACATAAATTTCTGTTTTTGCTTCTTGTCAGAGTAAAACATTTCTCTCAATGTTGTCCATCAATGTAATTTCAGAGACATTTAAATATCAAATGGTAATAAAGGGATAAAACCTCAAAAAGGACAAAGAAAACTTAACACATGCCCAGGGATTAATTATAAAATACTGTAAGTACTATTTTAAATGCAGATTTGATAGTGGTTATTAGGTCCCTTGACATGTTTGCCCAAATATGGCATTAAGGTAGAAGAATTAATTAGTAGAAAGAGAAGGTGTCAGTACTGAGCCTAAAGATATCAGCTACCAGTCTCTAGTGTCACACCCCAGCATCACCTAGAAGAACAAAACAAAGACAAACGTGATACTGGCTAGAGACAATAGATCTGTGACTATAGCTAACCAGTAATCCTAACTGCCAGCTCAAACAAGAAGACAGATAGAGGTTGTGCATTTTACCATTATAGAACCAGCTAGAGTTTGATGTTGTGCCAGAACAGTTCTGCCAGAAAGGACTTCGAGTTCCAACTTACTCCACAGACTTCCCCATAGAAACATTTTCAGCTTGTACAGGCAAACAAAGTGACAGCGTAACTTCCATTTCAGTGACCTTGTCTTTAAGATGGCGGTGATACATCTGAGGAGAATTAGAAGTTACACTGAGACCTGTAATGCTATTACAACCCATTCAGAACCTATCTAATCTGAGGGAGATATTTTCTAAACTGTGCTCTTGGAGTGATGCATACAGCTAATTGTAAATATCTCATACAGAACTGCCACCTGCTTCCCTGAATTACATCATTCACAGCTAATTTATATTCAGGTGGCATGCACATCATTTTCTCTTAATTTCTGCATAATAGTTCATTTTCTTTGGTTAGAATCAGCATTTCTCTTCCAGCATTTTATACAAGTACAGCTTTACCATATATAACCTGTACAAAAACCCCACAACCTATGTCAGATCTATTAAAAGGAATAGAAATAATAACAGTGAAAATAAAACTTTCCAACAAAGAAGCACATTTTTTTAAAAATCCAGATTTCTGTTTTGAACACCACAGAGCTGTTCCTTTAAAGCAGAGAAGTCACCGGTGCATTACGTATTCTCTCAGTGTCCTAGTTGCGAAGGGGGGCTGGGGGAGGGAACACAACCTTAAATTCTTCAGAGCTGTCCTGGTTGGTTTATCTATTGTGATTTACTGTTGTGATTGTTGAGTAGCTGACCACTGATTTTAACACTAGGGTATAGAGGAGACAGATTGACATGGGTTTCATTAAAATTCAAGAAATTCAACTCCACAGAGAGCATGACTAACTTCCTTATACATGACAGGAATCCCCACAGATGGTACTTCACCCTTGCTAAAGGAATTAAGACTACCAAAAGAAACTCTGTCTATAAGCAGCCAATTCCCCAAATCTACAGGCTCATCTGCACAGATATTCTTTATACTGTCATTCTTAAGTACCTCAGGGTAGCTCTGAAAGACAGGGGCCCGAGAGGGAGCAGTCGCTGCTGCCTTCACTACCCCTCAAGCATGCTGGTGGCATGGGGATGATGGGATTATAAAGTAAACATAATAAAACACAGGGCCAGGGAAGCCGGTGGACACAGTCTATTTGCTGCCTCCTCTGCCTGGACAGAGCTGGGATGAAATTCTTATTACAATTACACTGAATCTCTGCACCAAATTGGCAGTTATTAAACTATTAGGCAAATGCACAAATGAGTATTGTATTTGGTTCCTGGTCCAATTAACTTTTTTTCTTCTTCTTCTTCCTCTTTCTGCTATCTGGCATTGTGCTATTAAATTTCACATTTCATTTTCAAATATTTAAGTTGTGAAGAAAAAAATAAACTAGCCATCACACAGTCATTATATTGTTTCAAATAGGACATGAAGGAGACAGCTTTCTTTTTTTTCCATGCCCTCTGCTCTTGTCAATCAAAAGCACAGTAATTAAACGGGGATGGGGATGCTTTCAAATCAAGAACAAAGGAGGAGGCATTTAATAGGAGGAGAAGAAAAGTAATTAAAATAAATAAATAAAGACTCCGGCTGTGTCTATTGTCCTCAGAGGAAAAATCCTGAGCTTTGCTTTCACAGGATCACAACCCACCCCTGTGCGCACACCTCTCATGCGTTATTCAGCTTCACTGAGTTTCTACCTAGAAGACAAAGCAAGCAGTGTCTGTGATTCACATTGCTTGGCTCAAGCTGGAAGTCTAACATAGCACTAAATACTTGAATGTAATGATAATGTGGACTCAATTTTTCTTATTTTCAAGATGAAATATAAGCAGGATAAGCTAAAGGATACATGCACTTAGCCTTTATAAAGTCATCAACATATAACCATTGACTATCATTTGATTCTCCTTGAGTTAGTAGCATTGCCACTTACCTATATAATACAAAATACAATTCTTCATTCTACAGCCTGCTGAGAAATGATGCTTCTTTCATTTTAAATTAGGTTATATCGACAAATGGGCAATGAGACATAACTTTTCTGCAAAAGTTTGAATCTTTGTCACCATTTTGCGAGGCTAATAAATCTTTAATTGATTAGATTATCCTATAAACGTTAAAAGAAGGCAAAAATTTGTTCCTTCATCTTGGGGTCCCTGTAAAACACACAATATATCCTTCTATCATGCAGAATGTAGATGTGAGGCTTACTAAGGGAAAATATCTTGGTTTATGTAACGATCTGAGAGCTACCACTATTTAATTGTTTTACCAAAGTGTGAGTATGGACAAACAACAATATAAGTAGTGAATTTATTCTAATCATAAGATAATATTATAATTTTATTACATGTATATATGCATTTCCATATGCATGCTCATATATACCCCATATGCACATGAAGATGCAGATTTAAAGCTAAAAATCATTAGAGTACATGCTTTTACTAAAGTCAATTTTACCCAATGGTTTGCAGTAATTGGTTTATATACACATCTGCGCAAGCACACACACACACACATACATACACATACACAAAATGTTCACACTCTGACAACCAGAAATACAGCTATTATATTTGCTCTTTACAATAAATTATAAAAAAAAGTTCTATTAATTCTATTTACTTTGGAACATGGTGTAAAGTGATAAGAATCCTAGACAAAGGAAACACATTTAGAATTATCCCAGAATATGAAGCCCTCTAAAATCCTTTCCTTTATAAAATAATGACTGGAAGTTTTCATGAGACTTAAGAGAAATTCTTGCCAGTTTTGCTTATTTTAAATTCATGTAGAATCAATGCAAAAAATGATGTTATACCATAACAAAATACAGAACTATCTCTAAGCCATAATGCGTGGAGGGCTCTGTGGTGGAATGCTGGAGTACACAGCAGACCATTGCTAATAGAACTTTTCATTGCTGTGACACTATAATAAAGCCAATTAGGAGACTGGGGCTGGGGCTCAATTTTGAATTGGCTTTCTGTGCTGCAGTTATGGTACTTTCATGCCTATTTATCTGGGTAGTTATTTCCCTTGACAACCGTAAAATGAGTTTTTTTACATAATTTTATGAGAACCATGTTATAACAATGAATTAGTAACTCCAAGATTCCAAGCGGATATTTGGTAGCTTCAGTACAAGGTTTTGTGTCAGAATGCTGACTATCCTGAGCCTCTGGAAGGAATGGCAACTGCAGAGATGAATTTGTAAACTTGCTGTCATAAAGCTCGGGACAAATGCCAAATTCTCTCACTCCTGTGAGGAAATCCAGTTGAAATGCTCAAAAATTGTGTTGAAATTTGTGTTATTTTGAAATCAATCTTTGTGATCTTTGTAGTTTAAACAATGGGAACTGGCCACATAAGGATATTTGTCACTACAGCGGTTGTCCATCTAGTTCAGGGTGTGTTAGGTATTAACAAAGGACAGCAATGTGGTCTTGAGAGATTTCTGACTATCTTAAGGTACAAAAGAGATTGATGTAGATAGATGATAGAAGAATGTATAAATGATAGGTAGGTGATGGATGATGGATGGATAGATAGATAGATGGATAGATAGATAGGTAGGTAGGTAGGTAGATGATAACTAGAGTTTAGCTTCACTACATCAGGACTATGTGTACCAGAGCCAAAGAGCTGTCCTCCACTGAAGTAAGCAGTAAAACTGGTACTTCAAATTTTCATCTGCAGAAAATAAGCCCAAAGTCATTTTCACAAAGGAGGAGTGGCTGGGTACAAGTCCTTAAGTTATACGTAATTTCATATATGCATATCCACATGTATATATATGAAATAAGGCATATTAAACAGAAATATATCTATTTCAAACAACTGTGTTTGAACTCAATGCAATAAATATAATATGTATAGCATATGAAGTGAATATTATATCAGATACAATTTTTACCTTCTCAAATTTCCTATGAGTACTTAACAAATATTAGCTCACTTATGAAATCAAATGCATATTAGGGAAAATATATGATCTTATATATTTAGATCATACTGAAGAATTTATAGATTCACAAGTGATCCCAAAGATAAGTGTATATGAACTACTTTATACTTTATTTTTTTATAATAGTGTTGTGTAGAAGATATAAATGATCACCAATTCTATATGTATGTGTGGGGGAGGGGCGGGAACTCCAATTCTTCTAACCGCTAATGTTCTCTTCAAAAGAAATTAGGTAACGTATGATCAGCTTATTCATTCTAACTTACTCATACACCTGCCAGTTAAACACCACACACACACACACACACACACACACACACGCACAGACACACAGACACTCCTAAATAAATAAATAACTCCCAGCAGCCTATAATTTATTATACTTTAGTTACTCTTATATACTATATTACAAATGAAGAGGATTCATCTTAGTCCCCTGATATTACTAGACTATTTGGTATTATTTAATAACCTAGGTAATAACCATCCAGATTCCCCAGGTAGGCTAACCATGCTTCTGGTTGGAGATGATATGCCACACCAGAAGCTCACAATGGGTTTATAGAATGACCATAAAGCACACATTTAGTGGGGACATCTTTAAATATCATAAGGATTTTCAACTCATGGGAATATTCTTTAGGCCAATACATACTACTTGAAAATTTCTTAGGAGTAGATTTTCCCCTATAACCACAATCAAATCTCAGAATTTAAGCACAAAGTAATTAAGTAATTTCCCCACAATTTGACAGCAAAATGAAATAGTGCCTACCATGCTTCCTTCTCTCTTCTTAGTAATACTCTGCTTTTGAAGGCAGAGAAAATGTCAAGAAAAATTCTAGCATTATCTTTTAAAATTTCCTCTTTCTTCCTATGTCTAGCATAAAGGATTTACTTTATTAACTGTTTCTAAAAAGAAGCATACTATCACTGACTTACCCTAGAAGGATCTTCTGTTTCTCAAGGCATGTCAAAGTAGTTTTATACTATAGATAACACCACCCACATGATAAGTTTGAAGAGCAGAAATCCCTGGTACAAGGAAATATTAGAACAAAAATGCACAGTTCTAAATTTTTAGATACAAAGTTTAATTAAGAAAGAAAGCATAGCATGTAGAACATTTCAAGTGCAAAAGAGTTCTTAAGTTTGAAATGACTTTTTGGGGTTGTTTTCGGGTTGCTTTGCATTCTTGCTGTTTTATTTTCAGTAGTGGTTGGGTTGGGGGCATATTATAGTATTTTGGATAGATGAGTTCTGCAAAGTGCCAGGAAATAAAACATCTGTTGTAAAACGTGTGCAGTAGCTTTGGGGTATGGGCTGAAACCAGTCAATGTTATTCTGGAGTGAAAGAATGAATGGTCAAATAAATGAGCACAAACTGATTTTTATTATTATTCTTTTAAAGGACCATTTTTAATTCAAATAATTTATTTTCCTTGTAAATTGCACATTTTACAAATGTGTTACCACAACTACTATTTAGCATATTTTCACAATATTCTGTAGGATTTTTAAAAAATGCAATATAACTGTAACCCTAGTTCTTCGCTGGTTGAACACATTCTTGAAAATGGTATTAAGGTACTAATTTTGGTATTTTATTTGAAATTTACTTTATCTCAAAATTATTTATTAAAAATGGACTACATATATAAAATTGATCTGGTTTGGTGAAATAAAAGGAGCGCAATATTATGAATTTCCACATGAATTTATCAACTAATTCAAGAAAAGAAAAACTCATAAAAAATTAAATAAAAGAAAAAGAGAGTTCAGAGTTTAGAACTAGCTCAGAATCTAGCTTCCAAGAAACATTTTCTGATTAAAAGCAACAACTTGAGCATAGAAAAAAGCAAGAGTCATATGACAGATATTAAAGAAGTAGAGACCAGCAGATCACAAATAAAGTGCATAACACAATGTAATTTCAATGAGCCCAAACTGTATTACAAAAGGTAATTTCCAAAAATTTGCATTCTCTGGGGCTGGTGCCTCATGCCTGTAATCTCAGCTATTTCCAAGGCTTCAGGAAAGAGGATTGCAGGGTGTTTCAATCTTGTAGCATGTTTATATCAACAAACTTCCCAAATTAAGAGAAATAAGTAAATAAAATGGCATGGTGCCTCTGAAACACTTCCACCCAAAAATCGCACATCATTCATGCTCATATTCATTGTAAAAATAAGATTATAACTAATTCAAAAAGAAATATATCTGGATCAAGAAGAAGTCTAAAATTTTCCTAATTGCTATTCATATCTACCACACAAATAGAGTATACTTTAGTACATTTTATTCTCCTATTTTTAAATATATTAGTTTAAAATTAATGATAGTTATAATAGCTACAAGCTACAGAATGAAGATATAAGAAATTTATGCATATCATTTAAACTATTAATCCAAATATGACATCAGCTTTGCTTCTTAACAATGTCTAGAAATGGATACTCCATACTACTCATAACTCTAAACTGAGAGCCATTAAAATTATCCAATAAAATATCATATATATAAAATGAGGGCATCAAAAATAACAAAGATTATCAAAAATGATAAGGAGGATTTTACATAGAATCAATTATAACTTCTAATTGAAAATCTTAATTGAAAATAAATGAGTGATTAAATACATTAAACATAGCAGGAGACAACTAAGTAGCTATTTGACAAATTTGAAGAAATCATCTCAATGTAGTTGGTTGTATGCTAGCTATACTCTCCATCCAAAAAAGATTGGCAACATTCGCCAACCCTAATTATTCTCAACATAACTATTTTCAAGTTAATGATGGTTTAAAATCTGAGCCATAAAATTTCTGAGTGTTTAATAATTGGCTCTTAAAAAGCTCCTGTAAGTCAGCCCCAGGAAATCACTACATTCATTTCAGAGATTCAACACAAAGGACGTATAAATATGAATAGAAATGAAAGATAAAGTTTAAAAGTTTTAAATACTTCTACTAGAAGTTACCAATATCTCACAATGAATATATTCTTTCATTGTTTATTTTATTTTATTTTATTGTTTTGTCTTTATAAAACAGGGTCTCTCTATGCAGCTCAGGCTGGCCTTGAGCTCACTTTGTAGACCAGGCTGGTCTTGAACTTGCAACTATCCTCTTACCTCAGCCTTCTGAGTGCTTGGATTACAGACGTGCACCACCACACAGGACTTGTTCATTGTTTATAGTAAAGTTATATTAATAAAAAGGAAATACCCATATAAAAATAAAATTAGATCTAAATATAAAGCCATAAGTCTGTTTGGAGAGGAGAGTGTCCATGGTGAAGATTTAATTTAAGTAAAGCTTTCTTAGATATGACACTAATATATGATCCACAAAAGAAAAAATTTATAAGCTGGACTGGTCAAAATGTAAAAATTTGTTTCATTAATTGAAGAAGGTCAAGACAAACTGTAGAGTGAAAAAAAATAATTGCTAATCATAGGTCTGATACAGGTCTTGGATATTTAATATTATTATAAGCTTGATTGGATATGGCAGCACCTAGGAAATTAGAATGTGTCTAGACAGTGTTCTCACATGAGACAGGAAACTGAGAAGGGAGAAGCACCTCAGAGTGAGTGAAACATCTAGGATGTTGGAGGGCCCTGCTGCAATAAAAGCAGGAGGAGGAAGGCCACCAGTGGAGGCACCAGG